>VWYO01011095.1:393161-407600 GCA_013400275.1 Rhadina sibilatrix
CGGCCCAGCGTGGGCGGCGGAGCGCGGCGCGGAGCGGCCGCCCCGGGGGCTGCTGCGGCGCTTGGCGCTGGTGCTGCGGCTGGGCGTCCGCGCCTGCGGGCTCCTGCTGCGCTTCGGGCCGCTGCTGCTGCTCTACCCGCTGAGCCGGCTGTGGCCCGGCATGGGCGCGCGGTGGCTGCGGCTGCTGCGCAGGGCGGCCGAGGCCGCCGGCCCCACGTGTGTCAAGCTGGGCCAGTGGGCCAGCACCCGCAGGGACCTCTTCTCGGAGGCCTTCTGTGATGAGTTTTCCAAGCTGCACGTCGAGGTGAGCCCGCACCCATGGGGCCACACCGACGAGCTCTTGAGGAAGGCTTTCGGTGAGGACTGGATGGGCATCCTCAAGTTCCCGAGCCGGGAGCCGGTCGGCTCGGGCTGCGTTGCCCAGGTGTATAAAGCCTATGCTGACCTCGCTGCCATTGCCGGCTCCCGGGCCAAGGAGCTGGAGCAACACTCGGAGCTCAGGTCCGCCTTTGAAGCGTGGGAAGTGTCAGGCTTTAGAGGCCTCCTCGGGTGGCTGAGAAGGAGGAAGAGCAAGGAGACACGGGATGAGAGGAGCAGGGAGGAACTGAGCTCTGCAGACTGCTCCCAGGGAAGTCCCGCGAGTAGGATGTCCCTTATGGAGCAGAGGGCCAAGCCACTCCTGAACGCAAATCTGTCGTCAGCCAGACATCTCATGCCTGTAGCCATTAAAGTAAGTCATGTGCCTGAATGGTAGATGTATGAAAATGGAGCTTGCTGGATGAGATCCGTCAGATTTTGACTCCCATGGAGAGGAGTAGCTGTCTAGGGCCAGGTAGAACAAGAAGGGATGCTGTCTCTCTCTTGGTGTCCTTTCTCAGTGCTTTTGTTCCAGCCAGCCACAAACCACACTTGCAGTGGTCCCAGCTCTTCCCAAACAGAGAACTCAAGATTTGATGTGGCATGTGGCTACTAGGAATGAAGGGCCAAATTTACATTAAAAGAATTAGTATTAAGGTTGGTTGCACCTTCCAGACAGCAAACCTTCTCTGCTCATGTGAAGAAATCTGGAACATATAAAAGTGTGTTCCAGCAAAGTTTATTTAAAGAAACCTTATTATTTGAGCAGCTTCAAATACTAATCAGGGACAGGGCGAGACTGGAAGTGGTGGAAAATGTCTTTGGGTGAGACTGTAGTCTCCGGCACAGATACACTAAATTTGACAATGATACAATAGTTCTCTATAACTGAATCAATGGCAAAATGTGAATTCTTCTGAGGACTAGCTAAGGACGCTGGTTGCTTCCCATTCAAACAAGCTGGGTTCTGCATATTTGAAATGTGTCACTTGAGCTCATGGAAATGGAGTGTCTGGGGGGGTTGATGTTGCCACTGCTCATTTGTGCACAGGTACTGCACCCTGGGCTGGTCCAGCAAGTCCAGATGGATCTGTTTCTCATGAAGATGGGCAGCCGCATCATTGGACTTCTCCCTGGGTTCAAGTGGCTCAGTTTGACAGAGATTGTGGAGGAGTTTGAGAAGCTTATGATGCAGCAGGTATGTGCCAGGCCATGGTCCCCAGCTGCTGAAACAAAACTGGCCTTTGTCTTGCTACTGGCTGGCTCTAACTCTGTTCCCACCACTACATTTAAAATTATTAGATGAAGGCTGGCTTGTTCTTTACTTCTGTTCTTTAGTCTAATTAAATCACATAACGTTACTGTAGGAAAGCTTATATGCTCACAAAGTAGCAAGCAATGAAAAAACAGCCTTTATTAGATCTAAAATTATTTTTTAGACTTTGAAAATAATGTTTAGACTTTGAATGTGTTTTCTAGTGGACAGCCTGAACAGCTAGCTAGCCATAGTCCCAGTCCTTTTTGCAGCATTGCAAAAGGTGAGCACTAGTGAGACACCTCTCCTTAGGAAAGAATCTCTCCAAGCAAGTACTCAGGCATGTGGGTTTTTTCTGTAATTCTACATAGATGTTTGCAGTCTGTACTCACTACTCATGTTTGTTAGCACTGAGACAGATAAATAGACAGATAGATAGACAGAAATATTGTTTTCAGAGAAGCTCATAACACATTCTAATTTGTATTATCATCAGACTCACCGTGTCAGTAAAATTCTGCAAACAGATCTGAAAAGATCCTGATTTACTAATTTACTAATGTACCAAAGATATTCTAAAGATACAATCCTCTAAAGCATTGTTACTATCAAACTTACAAAGATCTCACTGCAGGCTTAATTAAGCTTATGTTTCTATAAAATGAGCCATTATCTGCTAATTTCGTTTTTGTGTCTAGATTGCAGAGTCTGAAGTCTGTAACAAGCTTTTGAAAGTCTTTATTTTCTACAACTGCAAAACCTCTACACAGTAAATCCATGCTGGGAACTGTTGAATGTGATCAGATGTGACTTGAGGTCATTTGTACCAGTTTGGCAGAGCTTGGGTGGATGTGCAGAAGACTGAGGGCTAGGAGATCATCTGGTAGGCTCATTGTAGCTTTTTCTCTTTGAATGAAGAGGAAGTATTCCTGGGATATTCCCCACTGCCAGACAAAGGAGGTGAGGCAAGGTTATCCTGCCTCCTCGAGCAGTAGCTGACAGTAGGAGAGATGCCCTTGTGTCAAGACATTGGATCACTGAAGAGCCAGGGTCTGGATTTGGCATAGTGGATTATTTTGTGTGCCTTACAATTAATTTCTTCCTGCTATGGCTGCTGTGTCTCTGTCAAGTGAGGCTGGGGCTGCAGTTCTTCTGTCCTGTCTGCCTGCCTTGCTATTTGGACAGCAAGCTTTGGTTCAGGATAGGATTCAGTTTAGGATCTTGTAGTATCTTTGACTATAATGTGGTCCTGGCCTATTTTGAGACACCATGCCTCTAGTAAGGCACCCATATTTCGAAGGTGTTGGGCTGTGGACCACCCATTACCCAGTCTGCTCCTCTTCCATCAGGGAGGCTATGAGCCTGTAAAAAGCACCACCCTTACTTTGTTTCCATTCTGGCTTTCTGACTAGTTTTGTTGGTATTGAGTACTGAAACTCACAGAGGATCCTGAAAATCTAATCCTACTTGAATCTAATTTCCAACCTGCTTTTCTGTTTCTCCCTTGAGATCGATTTACGCTACGAAGCCAAAAATCTGGAGCGCTTCCGACAAAATTTCCTAGATGTCGATTTTGTGAAGTTTCCAACTCCCCTTTGGCCCTTGGTAACGGCAGATGTTCTAGTGGAAACATTTGAGGTAAGAATTGCAGGGTCTGGGTGCAATGGTAGCAGTGAGAAGGCCCCAGGGAGAACATGACAAGGAGGTGTTTCTTTTTGAGAAGGGGGGATCAGAGGCAGAAGGATGCTTTTTTTCCTTGTTTGCTTAAGGAGATTGACGTCCTTCCTTAGGGTCTCTTCCACTGTTTTTGTTTGCAAGCAGTGCATCCATGAATACAGGTAGCAGACAACTCATATAGAAGTGAACACTTGGCCTGAAACCAAGCAGACCAGCAGTGTTTCCATCCACCCTGTGCTTGCCTGGTTTGCAAACCAACACCATGCTTCACTTCTCTGTGGTGGGTCAAAGCAAGGAGCTCAGCAACCTGACACTTTCTGATCCTTGCCTCACTTCCCTTGTGGATGTTTTAGTCACAGACTAAAGCTAGTCTCAGGCTTAGTTTTTCTGCATGAGACCCTGGCAAGGGTGTTTCTGTCTCTGGAATACCATCTGTCTTCCCAAGGAACAAACCCTTGGTTCTCTCATGTTGTCCATCACACTAGGTACAGGCTCCTTCTGCCAAGTCCTTTCTAGGGTATTATCATCACCTTCCCCCCAGTGATGGCACCCAGGTAAAGGTGTGTTTGAAGGTGGGATGCAGGGGGTGTTTGACTCCAGCTCTGTCTCTGTTTCAGGAGAGTGAGCCCATTTCACGCTACCTGCGCGTGGAGATTGGCACGGAGCTGCGGCAGAGGCTGGCCAAGATGGGCATGGACATGCTGCTAAAGATGGTAGGCACTTGGCTGAGGCTGCAAATGCTGGGGGGCTGCTTCCTGCAGAAGCTATTCAGTTTGGATAATAAGACAGTGTGGCTAAAGAGAGGATCCATTTGCTTCCTGCCTGTACCTGGTCTGGGTAAAGTCTGGGCTGGACACACTCCTGCTTGGGCTCTGACACAGGGCTCTGCCACTGCAGAGAGACCATCTGCCTGCACACAGTAGGACTGGCCTGTGCACCTCAGTCACCTTTGCTTAGGTCACCCACTGATCCATTCAACAAATATTCACATATTGCCCAAGTACCTTAAAGTGCAACATTATTAGCAAATGTCATGTGCTCTGCAGAGATTGTGGATGTGACTCAGAGGGAAAAAACAATGAGCTGGTTTCTTCATTTATCAACTCCTCTAAAACTACCTTTTTTGTTAGGGAGAACTAAATCTGGAGTAAAGACAACAAACCTGACCAGATTCAGCTTCTGGCTATCTAGTTCTTTTGTAGCTGGAAGAATCCAAATAATCTGGAAAGCAGTGTTGAGAGGGCGGTACAAGTGTCTTGTGAGGAGCCATGAGAACCAGCAGGGAAGAGCTGGAAAATCTCCTGACAGTACTGAGTGTGTGGGCAGTGCGTGTCAGATGAAATGCTGCTGCTGACTGCAGCATTGTGCTAGGGCAAGAGTGAACCTCCAGTTCTGCCTCCAGGTAGCATGACAGGCTCTGAAATAGCTTTTACCACTCAGAAAAGCAATGCTGGAACCAGAATAGTTTTATGCTAAGATTGGTTTCAAATTTTAGGAGTAGAAAAAAATTAAAGAGCGAAGAAACAACATTATGTCTGTAAGTAAAACTAATACCTCTTTCTTGAGTACTCTGCAGTTCTAGTCCCTTGCTGTCCAGGACCCTCCATTTCAAGGGCTGTAGCAGAACTAGAGGAGATGCAGAGGAAGGCAGATAGGATGATTACTCATGTGGAATGGCTTCCATACCAGAATGGTGAAATAACTTGGACTCTTTAATCTGGAAAGCAGAAAGATGAATAGCTTATGACAGAGATTATGCAGTCATGAGTACACGAGAATGGATATGAATCTATTGTGTAGGGTTTCTCAATAAAGAGGACATAAAATTAGCAGAAGTCATTTTTTTCAGGCAACACCAAAACCGTATTTTTTCACGCAGCTCTAGTTATTTACATGGCAGTTGAACAAATTCATAGGAGGAATCCATGAAATACAAAGATAATCTCCTTGGGGCAGGAAGTCCTGCAGTCCCAGGTGGCCAGGAGGGTTAAGGGGTGGAAGTAATGTTTTGTTCTTTCCTCTTGCCTCCTTCCTCTTTTTGTTCTTTCCTTTCTGGTGCTAACTGCTAGCAGAGTCAGAGAAGAGCTACACAGATTTATTTCCTCTTCTCTTGTTTTCCTTACTTTTCAATACACTTGCAATGTGGGTTGGTGTCCTGCACTAGACAAACGTAACCTTTCACTATAACCTCTGCCACTGAACGGCAAACAGCCTGTTCTCACTGCACTACTCTTTGCTAAAGCCCACCAACGTGCCCCAACTCAGGGCTAATTGCCAAAGGGCACTGCCATTCCCTGGTGGGACTCCTGACCTCTGGCAAACACTGGGCTGTTTCACACTGCTCTGCTGACTTGCTGAGTACCAGAGCTGGTCTCCAGCAGGAGCTGCTGCGAAGGGCGGCGCCCCATCATCGGTAAGGACAGAGAACAGAGCACAAACAACCCTCTGCCGCTTTCACGGGGGCTTTGGCACGACCAGCTCTGCTTGGAACGAGCCGCTCTCACAACTTACCCATCCTCCAGATCTTCGTTGACAACTTTGTGCACGCCGACCTGCACCCCGGGAACATCCTGGTGCAGGGCGCGGCCGGCCCGGAGCGGGCGGCCCTGCTGGACCTGTGCGACACGCTGGTGCTGGAGCTGCGGCCGCCCCCGCGGCAGCTGCGCCTGGTGCTGCTGGACGCCGGCATCGTGGCGGAGCTGCAGAGCGCCGACATGCGCAACTTCCGCGCCGTCTTCACCGCCGTGGTCCAGGGACAGGTCAGGCCCCTCTGGGCGCGGGGCACGGAGCTGAGCCCGGGGAAGGGAGGCGGCTGCGGAATCTGATGGCCAAAGGGAGGGTTTTCTGTTTTGCTCGAAAATGCTAAGAGGGGCAAGGAGCCTTGCCAGCATCAGATCCCCAGACACAGGGATAAGTTGTTCAGCTGCAGCAAGGAGGCTGCCAGAGTGGAGCAATTTCAGGGCCTCAGGAAGTAGAAGGTGCTAAATGGGAAGTGTTGGCTGCCCCTTCCTGGTTAGGAGTGCTTCTGCTGCAAGTTAGGAGTGCCTGGGGGCTACTGTTGCAGAATCTGTCAGTTTTGCTAGAGAAGAAGAAGGAATGGGTTAACATCTTGATCTGCCACACGTTTCCCTCTGCAGCCTTGCTGCTGGAAGGCCCATATGCCTTCCTCCATTTTGCTGTTGTGTCAGCATCTGTAGAGGAGAGGAAGGAAAACGGGTGTGTGTGGAGGGGTCTGACCTCTGCTAGGCTCCCTCATGTGAGGGAAGTACATTATCCTCCTCCCCCCTTGAAACTCACTGTTAGATGGACTAGAGCACCCAGTGCTGCTGTCTCCTGTTCATTCTGAGAACAAGCACTGTGCTCCTACTTGCCTGCTGCTGTCTCTCAGCTGCAGGGTGAAGGGCTCGCTAACACACCTCAAGAGGGACACATTTTATCTTGGTCTGCTGAAGCATGCCAAAGAATCCATGCTAAATCCAGGCCCATCCTGTGCTGTCAGGGGCACTTCTCATCTAAAAGCAAGAACTGCAAGCAACTGATTGCAAGTCACCAGTGGTCAGGTTCTGATTGTGTTGTTCAACTTGTTTCTCAGGGGGAGAGGGTGGCAGAGCTGATCCTCCACCACGCCCGTGCCAACCAGTGCCAGGACATCGAGCGCTTCAAGGCTGAGATGGCAGAACTTGTGACCAGGGTCCGGGGGAACACCATTGCCTTGGGAAAGGCAAGTGCACAATGTCACAGTCTCACTCACCTGAAATTCAGTGCAACTTGGCACTGGAAACTGAAACAAAAAGGGTTTTGGATCAGCTGTAATAAATTCTCCTTGTGTATTCCAGCTTCAGGTGGGAAATCTCCTCTCGAGTGTCTTCAAACTATTGATGACCCATAAGGTGAGGTCCTGTCCCTGTCTGCCTTTTATAGCTGGAAGTTCATATGGGGAGGGAGAACTACTGGCAACATGAGGGGCTAACAAGGAGGGGGACTGATTTCTGAAACAAACTGCTAGGAGAGGAACTGCAGGAATGGCATCCAAGTGTTGCAGGCATGCTGTTTCTCAGGTCTTATACACACTCTGCCAAGCCTTTTTTTTTTGTCTCAATACTTCATTGCATGGTTGATATTGTTTACTAAAAGGACTATTTTTGTAACACGTAGTTTTTCCTACCTTTTTTATAGTCCCTTAGACTAGAGATACCTCCTTATAACTGATTATTTGGGGGACAAGTTTCCACAGTTGGAAACAACTTTGGAAATCAAAAGACCTATGGTGGCTTGAACTAGGGGTGGCTTGAACTAGGGTTGTCAGTCACAGAGCTGCACAGTCCAACTGGTGGAGTGGCATTATAGTTTCAGGTGTGCAAATGCTCTCCCCCAGCCTCTTCCATTCCCTCTCAGCTTAGGCAGAGCTGGTACCTTGGGTGAAGGGATACAGAAGAAAATAATGTCCACTGAGTCCATCAGTCTGTTGTGGTTTTAGGTGAAGCTCGAGAGCAATTTTGCTTCCATCATCTTTGCCATCATGGTTCTGGAGGGACTGGGACGTTCACTGGACCCTGAACTGGACATCCTGGAGGCAGCTAAGCCACTGCTCATCAAAACTGCAGCTTCTGCCCTCAAATAGACTCCTGTGGCTGCTGCCCTCTCCCTGTGGGAGTTACCTGTGCTGCCTTGAGCTGCCACAGAGCAAAGCTGAAGGTGAGAAGTCACGTGTACCCCAAGGATGAGGTGCGTAGTGGTTGCTCTCCACTAATGCTGCCTTCAGTCATTTCAGCCAAGCACCAGGCATGGGATGATCAGAAGGTCTATTCCAGAAAGCAGGAAGAATTTGCACAATTGGATATTTCCCACTCATTGCACAGTTCTAAGAGCTAATGTGTTCTGGTAGTTTTTAAAAACGTCTTCAAAAAGATGTTCATTGATCAAGTCTGTTTTAAAATGTATCAGGTTAAATATTTAATTTACTACCTGTCACTGTGGTATGAAAAATGATGTTCTAGCATCACCTAAGCAGGACATTTGGGCTGAAAAAAACCAGTAAAACTGTTTGTCTTTTTTACTTTTAACTTCTACTTTTATTGTAGAAGTGTCCTAACATCCTGCATGTAGCAGTCTGTTCTTAGTCATTCTGGATGACAGAAACAGACTATTTTAATTTTTTTCAAACTCTTGTACTCTAGTACATTATGATAGGAGTTTGGATTATAAACAGCATCATAAAATATTTACCTAGGCAGAAAAACCTAATTCCATAATAAAAAATATCTTCTGGGAATATTTGTCCTGGTCTTAATTTTTCTGTTTCTGAAACTTAAGAGGTGTTTTTTTTCCCACTCTGTGTGATTTTCTCTACTACTCTCCCTGGTGCTCCCCTGGTTTCACTCTTAGCAAAACCTTAACTGATATGCAGATACTTAGGGTTTTTTTTTTCCAGCAGGTTTCAAACCAGAGTCCAAGCATTTTCCTGATGGATCAAAACCACATTGAGAATATTGAAAATCAAATAAAGCCAGCAGAAGAGCTGGATTACACGTGGCATTTACAGTCAGTTATTTTAATAGCAGTATTAAAATGATTTTATGGCTGCATTTTAAGAGTGAGAAATACAGTCCATGAATGATTGGAAATAGTGTGATACTGAATATATTCCCAGACATACCCTGTGTGAAATAGCAGTAGAGCAGGGTCTCTGCAGTGGTCTGTTCTCAGGTGGTTAAGCAATGAAGAGAAAGTGCATAAGCAGACAATCTGGTGTTTTATGGTGATTATAAAGTAATGATCAATAGCATATAAATGAAGTCTGAAAAATAAGTTTAGATTCAGCTCAGTATATTTCATGTACTTTCCTTTAATCACTGCATGTTCCATTTCCAAGTGCATAAGGATAAAAGCAGAAGTAGAGTTTAACACCTTGTAACTTTTAGGCTTGTTTCTTTAACTCTAGTTAAGCAGGCAGAGTCCTAACTAGCACATGGTTTTATGTAAAAGAGAACTCAGACAAGAAGAGAAGCAAGCAACCCCCAAACATTAGCCTAAGGAAAATCTCCATGTGCCACCAGCACCCACGTTCCCTCAGCAGGGTGTGTGCCAGGTCTGGGGCACAACCATCCATGTTCTTGCTGAGCAAATTCCAGCCAACTTTTCCAGACACTCAACAGAGTGGAAGCTGTTCCAAATGATGGGATTTCATGTCTAAAATGCAAAACTGTGCCTCACATGTAGTTTCCATAATCTGAAGCAAGTTATATTTTTTTCAGACCTTAACTTTGACTTTCTTTTGTTAAAGCCTTCACCTTCTATTTAAGTTCATCTTTCCTTCTCCCTCTTTATTTTTTTTTTCTTTAAGCAAAAATCTGAGGATGGCTCATGCACATTATGGATCCTAAAGTTTAAAAATACCCATTTTAGCTGCTGTTAAGGTCTCAGAGTAGTTTGTAAACATCTGGATGAGAGACTTAACTTTGTCTTTTTAGGGAAAAGCTGAAGGCATAGCCTCTCCATTATCCCTGAAGGAATGCAGTATGACACTTACTGCTAGGAAACTGCTGGCCATTCAGAAGATTTGGCAGGATTTCAAAGGAGCTCCCTTTTACAAGTTTTCTTAATTTTACTTGTTTGTTTGATGGGGATTTTTTTATTTTTTATTTTTTTTTAGAAACCACCATTATCACTGGTGCTGTATTCTAGTAAGAGGCATAAATTTTTATAATGTGCCAGAAATTGTGTATCATGTTTCTAAATGTACACAGAATGTCAGGCTGAATTTAAATTTTGTATCTAGTTTGGGTCTAGGCGTTACTTGAAACAAGGTATCACATATATTGTATTAATTTTAGCAGAATTCTGTGTAAAATAAAGATATTTCCATATAGCTCTGGCTGTTTCAGCAAATAAGTTGTGCCATCTCCTTTCCTAAATACCTGTCTGAAATTTCTGGTTACCCAGAGCTGATCAGCGACTTCCTTTGGCACAGCCACAGGGAATTCTGTACCTCAGATGATGTGAGGAAGAGGGAGCACCTCAGGATGTGACAAACTTAACTTCCTCCTCCTCTCCTTTGGCACCTCCGCTCACCATAGTGCAATGCACTGGAAAAACCCTCCTGTCTGATGCAGGAAAGTGCCTCTAGGTGTGCCCTGCTGTTCCCTCTCAGGGGAGAGGGAAGCCAGTGACCCCAGGAAGAAAAGCAGGTAAAGGACAGAGCAGTGGAAGTGCACTCTGTTTGCAATGAAAGGGAGATTAAAGACATCTCCAGGAATCCTAATGCCACCTGTCCCATCTCTGCTCAGGCACACTGATTCACACCTGACAAGACACAGCAGGTCTGGGAACTGCTCCAGGCCCTGCTCACCCACTGTGCAGCTTCCTTACTCGAGCAGGGATGCCCTGAGCAGCAGAAGGTTCTGTTCCCTGAGGTACTGCTGGAGGGCACGGTGTTTTTGGCCTTCTTTTTCCATCTTCAGATGAGAACTCTCTCTCCTCTGGAACACTCTCACTTTGGCAGCCTGGTGCTGGTTTTGCTGTTTGTCCTGCTCCTGGGATTCTTGCTCCAGCACTTCCTGCCGTGACTGCATTCTGCTCCTCAGGAACTCCTACATAAAGACATTCAAAACTGTACAGTCAGCCTTCACAGCAAATTTCATCCTCACTTTTCATCTCTGTCCAGCTCTGGGGCCCCCAGCACAAGAAGGACATGGATCTGCTGGAGTGAGTCCAGGGGAGGATCACGAAGATGCTCAGAGGACTGGAGCACCTCTGCTTTGGAGCCAGGCTGAGACAGCTGGGGTTGTTCAGCCTGGAGAAGAGAAAGCTCTGGGGAGACCTCAGAGCACCTTCCAGTGCCAAGAGGGAGGCGCTACAAGAGCTGGAGAGGGACTTCTTGCAAGGGCATGGAGTGATAGGAGCAGAGGGAATGGCTTTTAACTGAGGGGAATGGCTTTTAGGTTAGATATTAGGAAGAAATTCTTCCTTGTGAGGGTGGAGAGGCACTGGCACAGGCTGCCCAGAGAAGCTGTGGATGCCCCATCCCTGGCAGGTCAGACAGGGGGTTCTGAGCAGCCTGGTCTAGTGGAAGGTCTCCCTTGCCCTTCCCAACCAGGGGTGTCAGGGCTAAATGAATACAATCCAAATCATCCTACTGTACTATGATTCTCATTAGTAGAAGTCAGAAATGGATATAATCTGTGGAAATTCATTCTTTGCATGCAGAAAGACTTCTTTTATGGCAGAGATAGGGAATTTTACTTTCCACCTTTCATCTTTATACACATGCCAAAAAAAGTTCCCCTTTTTTATCTCTAAATGATATAGTTATATTGGATATAAGCCAGGTGAAATATACAAATACTCCAGATACTGACACTGCTGGAAACATGGCAGAAGAGGAAAATAATTTCTGGAATTGCCCTTACCAGCCTTTCTTTCTCTTGTTCACACCTCCTTTCGTTCCTGTCTGCCTGCAGCTCCTCTCTCTGCAAACGCTGTGTCTTTAAGAACTGAAGCCTCTGCCTTGCCTTCCTCTCCTCCTCCTCCTCTCGAAAAGATTCCTTCCTGCTCCTCTCAGCCCCAGCAGCCTGGAGCAGTGCCATGTGCTGCAAAGCTCTCTCTTTGTGCTCCAGCTGTTTCTCCAGTCCTTGCAATGTTCTCTGACGCAATCGCTGCCTGTTTCCAAAACAAAATTTTTTGAATTACTCATAAAGAAAGAGCAATAAAAAAGAAAGACAGTGCATAAGACACGAAGCAGATATTTTGGCAATCTGTGTTCAGTAATATTCCAGGACCCTTTGTTAGGTTATGAGGATTAAACCTCTGTGTCAAGAACAGAGGTGGCAAAAACCCCAAATGGGCTGGTGCCTGATGTCAGCACTTGTGGTCTGAGAACAGGATTGAAGGGAATTTGCCCTTGGAGATAATGCTGTGCACCCACTCCCTCACACCTCGAGCACAATTTTATTCCCAGTAGGGAACCACTGTGACCCCTCCACAGAGTCCAGCAAAAAGCACAACATGGGCTGTGCAGGGACTGAAGGAGGGCAGCAAGGAGCAGATGTTACCAGCCTTCCAACATTTAGCACAAAAAGCAGTCAGTTCCCAGCATCACCTCTGGCTCTCCCTGCGCAGCTGGTGTCGGGTGCCATCTGCCTCTTGCTGCTGCCTCCTCTTCAGCTGCCTCTGCTCCTCTTGCCACCTTTTGTGCTCAGTCTTGGCTGTGTTGAAGTCCAGCTCTTTCCACCTCTCATGAGATGCACCACTAAGGATTGATTTCTAAGCCAAAAAAAGCAAACTGAACCCTTAGTCCCAACAGTATATTTTTCTAATGCAAACTGTAAACACACGAAACCAGAACAGCCCAGGTTTAATGTCACTCCTGAGGCCTAGAAGCTACAAAGGCTCACAAATAACTGTAGTGTTGATTCCCTTCCATGAAAACACTGAGGATGATGCTAAAACCTGTAGAAAACATTAGGTTTAATCAACAAAGAGGTGCTTGAAAATCCAGTCTTAAGAGTTCTCCGTAGGTCAGTAGGCTGCGCTGTTCTGGTGTTAAGCCAATGCTTAAAATCTCCAGTCTTTGGGTCAACTTCTGGATTAGATGGAAAATCCAGGTTCTGACCACAAAATATATACATTCCTTCCCAGATTTTATTAGCAAGAGAAATACCTGCCCCCCTCTGGCCAAACCCAGAACATGCTTGGACTTCTCTGCAAATGTTCCAACTCTTCACCTCCTACTGTCTCAGATTTCTACCCATGCTCAAGCAGTCTTTGTGTTTTCTTCAGTAGTAGCTTCATTTTAATGCTGTAGTGTTGCTGATTTGTGTTTTTAAATGCTCTGTGCCGTGTACAGAGATGAAGGAGCACCTACAAGGCCTCTTTTCACAGCCATAGTAAAATACGTATTGTTTTTGCACTCCTTACAATGCCCTTTAGGAGGGAAGTGCAAGTAAACACCACCAAACCTTTATACATTTATTCCAGTTTACATTGCTAGAGCTGTTTGGGGCTGGAACAGAGTTCCCCCAAAATATTTCCCTCTGTCAAATGCATCCTCCTTCCTCCTATTGCCAGGTACACTTAGCATGCTCCTGCTACCAGCTGTTCCTCTGCAAACAGAATGTCTCCTTCCAGTGCTTTCCTGGAGGCAACTCGAATACCACAAGCTGGAAAACACTTACAGGACTTTCAAATAATGTTCCTGCCAGTCTTACATAGCATTCTGACTGGTTTCTCTTAACACATTGATCTGTATGGCTTCCCAGGGGAAGCATGGTAAACAGCTTTGTTCTCCAGTGCATTGCTACTCTTAGCAAAAAAATGTACCTTGTGGGTGTTTGTGTTTAATGACACACACAAGGAGAGATCAAAGAAAGAATCAAAGGTGTTTTATAGGTGGGAGGTGAACAAATGTTTTCCAGCAGGTAAAGTACCGGCCTAAGGATCACTGCCCTGCCCTAACATGCACTCTTTGCTGGGGGCCTCAGATGGCTGCCTAAACTTTCTCTTTTTTGCTTTCAGTATCTGCAAAAGAGGATTTTTTTTTTTTTTTGCTCTCTAGTAGAGCTGGCTGAGAAGCTTATTTAGAAGAGATTAGATCTAACATACAAAAACATTCTGTCAAAACTGCTGAGCAAAAAATACCACAGGTGTCCTGTCCTGCACAACTGGGTTCCCAAGTGGAGTCCTTAAGTTTCTAATTATGCACAACCATGATTCTACACAGGCATCGTTTTTGTTGCACCAAAAACCTTTGTGAAAGATCAAAGGAGAGAACATTCTCACATGACATAAAGAACTAAGAACTAAACCTGGCTTGGACCAAATACTCACTGTGATGCTTTTGTCTTTTAGAAGATTTGGGAGATGTGTGGCTCTCCCAGGCAGCAGGCTGGTGGTACTGTGTGGTCTCTGCACACGAAGGGCTGATCTGATGGTCAGGCTGTCTTTCTCCAGTGATTGATTCACTTGGGCAAAGAAGCTCTGGTGTCTGAAAGGAACCAAAGCCCTGCTTCCCAAGGAAGGACTCCTCTGGGCATGCTGGACTGCAGCTTCTGCCACTCTGGACTCAAAAAGGCCTTTCAAATAAATTAGGGCAAGGACGTTTGAGAATATAGGAAGCTTATAAAAAGAAAGCAAATTAAAAAAAAAAAAAAAAA
>VWYO01011095.1:414976-426591 GCA_013400275.1 Rhadina sibilatrix
GGGCGGCGGGGTGCACATCCCGCCGCGGTACCGGCAGTTCCCGGAGCTGACGCGGGCGCAGGTGATTCGCGGCGAGGTGCTCAGCGGCTTCATGTGGTTCTGGATCCTCTGGCACTTCTGGCACAGCTCGGACATGGTGCTGGTGAGGCCGGCGCGGCGGCCGGGGGCGGGGGGCGTGGGCCGGGCCCCGGCCGCGCTCTGACGGGCCTCTCTCCCAGGGACACTTTCCATATCCCGACGCTTCGGCCTGGACGGACGAGGAGCTCGGCATCCCTCCGGACGACGAGGAATAGCAGCACACCGGTACGGCTCCCGTCGCCCCTCCTCACGCGGCCCCGGGGTTGCGGTGCAGCCCCGGGCACCGTGCCCGGCTCTGCCGCCGGCTGGTACCGCAGCAGGGACCCTGCTCTCAGCAGGTGTTTGTGCACTGCCCCGCGGAAACCTGCCCAGCCTCTGCGGTGCAGGAGGCAGTGTCCGCACTGCTCACTGCCTTCTCACACCTGTCTCGGGTGCCTGAGGCCAGGTAGCCCTGTTTTGGCAGTAGAAGCCTGCACTGTAACGACCGACTTCCGTTATCAGTTGTAGCTTACCTGGTATCAGTTCTAAATTATTTTCTTCATGCTGTTCTGTGGATCCAGCATTATCTAACTTCAAAGATATGCTCTGTTTCTAGAGAGATCTGTCCAGATGTCCCCTTAAAAGTTTGAGGCTTTTGCTTGTTTCTAGTTCTTTAATTACCTAGTCTTTTTTAAGCTGTTGTGTCACACATTACAGCTCTAAACCAAAAGCTTCAACTACTGCTAAGGCAGCATTGAGGAGGTCCTTCTGCTCTGCACGGTGGGAAAAGGATGAGCAAAAAGGTTCTTAGGTTTTTCTTCTGTTACTTTCAGGTTCCTGGAACTAATTGAGGCCCCTGGAACCAAATCTTTGGCTCCTGGGTCCTTATGACAATAAAACTGTAAACAATGTCTAAGCTGAACTGTATTTTTTTTCTATTTTAAGTAGAATTTTTGGAAAATTACCATGACAGTTTTGAAGTTGTGTTACTTGAGTATGCATGAGCTTCTGCAATGCCTGCTTGATAGGGAATGTGTTTGCCCTAAGAAATGAGGTCCATGAGTGCAGGGCAGGTAACAGTCTTATCAATAAAGGCTCTGCCAAATAACCAATGAAGAAGTGAGGGGACATTGCCATAGAAACAGGAGAATTTACCCAGAAGAGAACCCAGACCAATTTGTGCCAGGCTTTTTCCAGGATGAAGGCGAATTCCCTTGGGACAATATATAAAAGCTCAGAATAGTGAAGATTGCACAGCAGTCAAGGAGGCAGTGATCCAGCTTGAGGAAGATGAAGTGGGTGGTAGTTACACTGCAGGAGTCCCCTGATTTTATTTTTTTCCTTCTCTTTCCCTTCCAGAATTATACCCTAAAGTAACTTTTTCACTCCCCTCAACCACCTGAGTTGCACCCCTCCAATTTCATGGAGAGGAGCTATGCATGAGACAATCAACAATCTCCTTCAGACTTTTCCATGCAGTCAATCTTTATTATAGCAGTATTCTCATATTCACATCAAGTACATAGAACTTTTTGCCTTTCATATAATACAGAGTTCTTTAAATAACTTTACACTGAAATAGTTTTCTTCAATCTGAATTCAGCTATCAAATTTTAATATGTTTTATGTCTCCATGCTCTCTAACCAAACTGGACAATATTTCCCATTGTACAAATTTACATGAGAAAAACTCCAAAGTACAAATGAAGGGACAACAAAAGTAAAGGGAGAAGGAACAAACAAGAAAAATAAGTTGTATTGGCAATTACAAGGGAAACTTGAGAAGGAACGAAGGGGAGTTGCCATGACCTACATGACAGGAAACCAAAAATAAACATTTTGTTATGAATTAAAAAATAAATACAAGTTTCAAAACAATTACTCCATTGTAGATTTTAAAAAGCAGCTATGGAAATCTACTAACACAATGGGGTTTTTTTTAAGTAACCAGACTGGACCTTCTACTTTGCAGTCATAAGCCCCTTGCAAACCTCTGGTGGTAAAAAGAAAAAAAAAAAAAAAAAGAATACAGCTGAAAGGAATGTGTTAGCACAGAGTTTAAAGTGGTGGGACATTTCATTGCACTAAGGAACAAACAAAAGAAATCAAATCTATATATAAATTTCCCTTTCCTCTCCTTACTACGTACTTTGCCTCTCATAAACAAGCCTCTGTATTATGAGGTAATGCCATTGTCTTGACTATATATAAAAATAATAAAGTTTAAAGAATACAGATCTGGGTATCTATAAACTTAAACAAGCCAGTCCACTCCTACTCCCCCAGAGGGTCCAACCAGTGAGTGCTACCCCTTCGGTCACTGCTCAATGCATCGTGCTCTCCTGGGAAGCCCAGGAGACCTGTGCCCCTTTCCTTATCTAGGAAAAGCAGCCTGTGCTCAAGTAAGAAAGAGAGACAGTGCAAGTCACGCACAACAGGTCACACACACCTACACCTGCTCCTGCAAAACAAGGCAGAGTCACAGAAGGCAACAGTGGCCAGCCTGCATGTGTGTTGGGGCAGGGAAAAGGGATCCGATTAGGCAGCTGATGGCTGATTCCTTTTGCAATTGCTCATGAATAACATCACTGCCTGGCCTGGGGAGAGCCTTCACTACACCTGGAGTGAGGTGGGGAGGAAGGTTACACCTGGAGGATGGAGGGCCAGGAGCAGCTCTGCACTTGGGAGTGAGGATGACCACAGAGCAGATGGGCTGGCTTGTGTACCCCAGGTAGTGGCAGATCCTGTTCTAGGGGTACAGGGCAGTACTGGTTCCCATGAAGATTTCAAGAGTAAAAAAGAAGTAGTGGGGGCAGGACTTCCCCCAGTCTCAACAACGAGATTAGAACAGCAATGTTAATTTGGGTTGCCAACACATGCAAGTTGGCCACTGTCAGGTCTCTGTCAGTTGAGAAATGTGGAGAGGGGGAGGAAGGGGAGGCAGGTAGGACACAAGGCTCATGAAAGAATGATGTGCTTTTTCTTTTGGTTGCTTTTTTTGTGGTTTTTTTTTTTTTTTTTTTTTAAAGGTTCACAGTTTTGAATAAAAAAGCACATTTATTGCACTTACACTTTATTTTAGACAGAGTTAATTTAAACTATGCCCTCACAACCCCCCACCATCCCCAAATAACTCAACACCCAAATTTGGTCCATTTTTCCCTAGACCCAACATCCATGCCCAGATGATGGGCTTCATTTCTTCTCCTAATGTTCCACTAAACTCCCAAACACACAGATGGATTTTCTCTTCAACAAGGTGAATACACAAATGCAACACAGAATGACATTTATCAAAACAAAACCTGACCATTTTCCAAACCCAAATAAACAACAACAAAAAAAGAGAAAATATAGTTATTTTTGTGGTTTACTTGCTCAAAAGTAAATGTCACACAAGGCTTATTCTAAAGTACAGGTGCTGCAAACTTGACAAACTAGACAAAATGACCAGACAGGCCACTGTTGGCTCTTGAGGAGGCTGGGTGAGCTGAACACACTGCTGCTAGATGCTATGAAGCAAACAGTAGGTAGTTTAGAAGTTCCTAAAAAAAAACCAACTCCCCACCAAACAAACAAACAAAAAAAAACAACAAACCACCAAAAACACCCTCTCCCCTCAAAAAAGACAAAATAACCATCACATGTACTTTTAGTGCAGAACTTGGGGAAGGTAGAAGGATTCCAGATAGTTCCTGGAACACATGTAAAACATTTTTACACTTCTGTTTTCTAAAAGGAACAAACCCAAATTAAAATTGATCTGATATTTCATATGAACTGTGCATTTAGACATAACTTTATAATTATGCCAAAAGCCCTGCCCCAAGAAGAAAAGGAAAAGATCTGAAAAAGCAGTAATATCCAAACCCATTCTTTTGCCCTTCATGGACAGGGCAAAATTATGTTAAATACGACACTGATGGGACGGTACTGCCAGAAGTCTACGTAACCAGTCTGAAATTTGAACAAATCAAATTCCCACCTACTGGTTGTCCCTCAGCTGACAAGACACCTACCATCTCCCACAGTTAATGTGCAATAATAGGATGTGATCACTGAACAGCAACTGTAAGAGGCCCAGGGAAGAAGTGAGGAAACCGGTGGACATTCCAGAAACAAAACTTACTACATTTTCTGGGACAAGGAACTAATTGTATGGTCTGATATATGTGAGCCTTGATTACATGAGTGCTAGCCAACAGTTTCTCCTCATCTAGCTCTCATTCTTCATCTACCATCTCATCCCAAGATGCTATGAGAGTGTAACTTCAGGCCTCTTCAGAGCTTTCTTTAACAAGATCTGTGTCTTTGGAAGGGAAGGAGGGCTTACTTGTTTTTAAGTTAAATGAACCTCATTACCTGTTGACAGAGCAGATTTCAAGCAGCAGGCTTACTGTAATTAAATTCAGTATCCTTCAACTCTTAGCTTGAAATGCTAATAGGTATTTTGGGGAATGCTCTCTGCCCTCCTTGCTCCTTTACAGGAGTTGACCAACTCCAAACTACTTACCTACAGGGATAGCTATATACAAAACTACTGCAGCAGATGTAAACCAAAGACACTGCTCTAGTTACAAAGCACCTGGTTTACATTCTGTTGTACTTTTTAAAGTTGCAAAGGCACATGATCATTTGGCAAACTACAAAAACTGTTTTGGGGGATCCCTATGTAAACCATTGAACAGAGGGTCTTGGTAGCTCTCTTTTCTAAACAAAAGAGAGAAATTAGTTTTCATCTGAATTCACTCTTGGTGTAGTCTGTATTCTGCAGCTTTTAAAGCTTCTTCCTTCTACAGGTTCATAGTTACTGCTGTCATGGTGCTGATTTAGTAGCTTCTGTGTTAGCACCCTTGAAACTTAAATGCAAACTTTTTCATTTTAACAACCTGGCTCTGTTCTTCTGATAGTTTATTAGGTAAGAATCACAGCATCATAGAACATCATAGAATATGCAGAGTTGGAAGGGACCCGCAAGGGTCATCAAAGTCCAACTCCTGACCCAAGAATCACTCCATGTGCTCAAGAACATTGTCCAAATGCTTCTTCAACTCTGTCAGGCTTGGTACTGTGACCACTGCCCTGTGGAACCTGTTCCAGTGTCTGACCACCCCCTGGATGAAGAACCTTTTCCTGATACCCAACCTAAACATCCCCTGATGCAACTTCAGGCCATTCCCCTGGGGCCTGTCACTGGTCACCACAGAGCAGACACGAGTCCCTGCCTGCTCTCTTCCCCTCATGAGGAAGTTGTAACTACAGTGAGGTCTCCCCTCAGTCTCCTCTCCTCCAGGCTGAGCATACCAAGAGACCTCAGTTGCTCCTCATACAGCTTCCCCCCCACACCCTTCACCATCCTCATGGCCCTCCTCTGGACACTCTCTAATAGTTTATTACTAATAGTCTAACAGTAATAGTCTTTCTTACACTGTGGCACCCAAAGCTGCCCTCAGCACTCAGGGTGAGGCTGCCCCAGTGCAGAGCAGAGTGGGACAATCCCCTCCGTTGCTCGGCTGGCCATGCTGGGCCTGATGTCCCCCAGGACAGGGATGTCCCTCCTGGCTGCCAGGGCACTGCTGGCTCATGTCCAGCTTGCCACTGACCAGGACCCCCAGGCCCCTTCATGCTCTCCAGCCTCTCACCCCCTACTCTACACACACAACCAGGGTTACCCACCCCAGGTGCAGAATCCAGTACTTGCCCTTGCTAAACTTCATGTGGTGGGTATGAAGTTGGTATGAAGTAATGAAGCAATGAAGAAAGGTATTTCAAATGCATGCCAAAACAAACACCAAGTGCAAATGCACAGTAACAAGGCTGCAGGAAACAAAGTTTGTTTCATAAACTTCTACATAAAATGCATCACAGAAAACCAGAACACTCAGCACCTTCAGAGTGATGCCCTAAGAGTCCACTCCTGCACCTGCTTTTTAACTTGACTGTACCTAGAAGCATTGCCTGTCCCACTGTGCTACTGGTGATACATTTTATCAACAGAGGACATGTTGTCTACAGTACTATGAAGAGTTTGTGCTACACACACCACACTCACAGTCAAGAAGGAAATAAAATCTAGAGGCTGCAAAGTGTGAAACATGTACATGCTTCTTCCCTAAATTTAGCCCCTCCAGATATCAAAGCTTCAATTCAGGGATCCGGCTTCCCTCAGCCTTCTGTAAAATGCTGAATGCATTTACACCACCAGGCAAACACAGAAGAAAAACTATTTATGTGTGAACTTCATGGTACTTTCCCCCCAGTTTGGGCATTTATGGAAAGACATGTACTTATCAACATCAGAATTTCACTCACTTTACATCACAAAGGCCAAATTCTGCCTCTAATGAGCACATCCTAATCCAAGTGATGCTAAGACGCCACGGTAAAATGGCAGTATTGGTTCTCAAACATTTTGCATCATCATCAGCTGCTAGAGCATTCAAGTACAAGAAAAGATGATTTGGGGTAAGCATAAAAAGAAGTAGATTCATTTAATGACCTGCATGAGTTTAGCGTAAAAAAACCAACCAAACAAAAAACCACAAAAAACCAAAAAAACACCCAAAAAACTGGGTGAATTGTATCTGGGGCTATGTAGGACTTAACTGACACAGAAATCACTTTCAAAGTAACCTGGCCTCTATATTCCTGCCATTTGGTTTGAGCTCCACCACAATTTTGCTGTTCTGGCAAATATAACAGGGGAAACATTCACAAACTGAGCAGGAAGGTGTAACAGGCCTCTGTTACCCCTATGGAAAAGGAAAGGCAGAGGTGAAGGTCTGTGCCTGGTTGATAAAGACATGATTAGCTGGGACTGGATACTGATACTTTTGCAAATGATTATGAAATACAAAATACTACAGAGCTAAAAGAAGCAGTATGGCTCTCTAGGCATTTGTCCCAACATGTGCACATGAAGTATGTACTCACATTTCCATACTATGGCATGTGCCTGTGGTTGGGACACCACGAAGAAGCTTAAGGAATTTGGGGTAACAGGCATGAATGTATTGGTCATTTCAGCTTACTTCCTTCATCCCACTGCTACAAAGAGCACTCATTTATCATCTATTCTTGTTTCCCCATTCACTAAACATCTACAGGGCATCTTTAAGACTGCTTCTGATGGCATGCAAGACATCCAGAAAAACTCCTGAAGGAAAAGATAAAACCAAAAATAATCCAAATTATTTACAAACTACATTTCTTCCAAAGTTTTGCATGAGCATTACCTGGGAACTCTTATAGACAAACACACATTACTACAGCTATCTGGAGGGAAACAAACTAACAAGAAAACCAGTAGAAATGCATCCTGAAAGGACTTCCCTAAACAGCAGCCAAACTTGCACATTCCTCAGGGAGAAAAAACAAAACAAAACAGAAACAAAATAGAAAAACGAAACTACAAACAAACCCCAATAAAAAAAACCCCAGAGATCATGTGTTACTTATAAAGTGCTTTGCATGGACAAGGATAGCAATTTTCCTTGTGCTTTTCCTATGGGCTCAAGAAGCATATTGTAGACTAATGGGTAATGAATCTTTACCAAAGTAAGTTCATTTTAAGCAAAGATAGAATGAAGTTTCTAACAGAGAATCTTCTGCCAGCATGACTTTGTGGAAGGAAATGAGAGCTTTTAACAAGCTCTGTAAAACAAATGAGTGTTGAACCACCTGTCTACTCCATACTTGCTCTTTTAACAGCTTCTTTCGAGAGAACCTTTACCTCAGTATCCCTGACATGTACAAATGGGGCCACAGCTCATAAAGGGGCTGAAGCCAAGCATGGGGTGACGGGAGAAGCAGTGACTCCTTCCCCCTCTGGGAGCCTATATCTGGTAAATGCTTTCACCTGCCTGCTGCCACCAGTGGCCCCAGGCTCCCTCGGCCTCTCAGGTACTGGCCTCACATGATCACCAGGGAGCACTCTGACTGCACCATCTGCACACCACTGCTCTGCCATCAGCTTCTCCGCACTGGAAAGTGGCTATTGCTACTTTTTAAATTCCTGCCAACCTCACTAAGGAAAAAACCTTACAGCATCTGAAGACCCACAGCAGACAAGAAAAAAATTTGTGCTTTTTTTTTTTTTTCCTTCGTTTTTACAATGTGTCCTGTACACAAAATCAATTCTGTTCATGTACCAACATGAATCACTTCATTCTTGTAGTGACTATTAAGTCATTCACTATTGCTATCTTGCTAATGTTTGTGGAATTAATATGAATACACAGTATTTCAGCTTTAATTCCCACTTCAGATCAGTCCGGTCCCTATAGCCCCAGTAAATATTTACTGACAAATGTAACAGACTACCAGCAACACTGCAAAATTCCAGGGTATTAAAAGCGCCTTCTATTTGCGATGTGCTTTTCTCCCTTCAGCTGGGAGCAACCTTCTGCAGACAGGAACAGTCCAACTTGCCCACGTTTACATGGACACCACATTCACACACATTTAACTCCTTCATTTATTCGTCATGGTTTTTTGTTAAACACTCCCCACCTCCCCCCAGCAAGAACCTCCCTGCTAGAGGGGGGTCAGCTCTCCTGCTTCACCTGGAGCGGTACAGGGCTGATACGAATCAAATTCTGGAAACTTCTGTCTCAGCTTGAGTTTCTTTCCAATGTGGTCTGCCTTGCCTCTGTACAAGTAATTTACAGGTAATACCACATACCAGAGAACTCTGCAAGCAGATCACATCACGAGATATTCTACTAGAGGTAAATAAATGATGTGCAGAACTTCATGAGTTGTTGTTTTCCCTGACTGGGTAACTTGTCGAAAAGCTACTAACCATTTGAAAACCAGGACTGGAGGACAGGAAAACAAAGCACTCTAATGGAGATACCGCCACCTTCATCCTAGTTTGCAAAGTGTACAGAAGGGAAAGACAAACAGAAGGGAAGAGATGACAGGGAGGAAAGCAATGAGAGGAGGAGTAGTCAGCGTGGATCCAGCAAGTACCGTTTTGTTTTGATCTAACAACTTGCCATTAGGACAAGGTGCTCCACATTTACACACACACTTATCAGAGGACGTTTAGTTAACAGGATAAAAATCCTTTAAAAAAAGCTCTTGAAAGTACCAAAACATAATTTTTGGAATGTCTAATTCTAGGGGAGGATTGTATTTGTATTCAATTCAACCTGAGAACTTTTTTCCTCATTTATGAAAACATTACATATTGGTAAGGTACCTGGCATTAACCTGCACCCTCATTTAAAATAAAACTTTTAAAGTAGGTACATACACCATTCACAGTCTGTATCAGGATTTCTACAGACTTTAGATGCTGCAGTAGCATCTTTGATAAATACATTGTATCATATGATACAAAAAAAATAAGAGGACAATCTCGCTACATTTTTTTTAAACTTCAGTTTGTTGCTGGACCAACAAAAGAAGGATCAACCTAATCCTTCCAAGAGATGTATATGCACACACCAAGAAAATACTGGAAAAGGAAAAAGGTTCAGGATGATGGTTGTTGTTTGTTCTTTTTAAGAAGTGGTAAAGTAAAAAAAAAAAAAAGGTGTGGCAGCATCCCCTTTTCCTTCAGATGAACCTCTCTGCCTTCAAAATAACATCTCCAGCTCCAACTTGCCCACACTTTAAATTTTAAAAGAATAAACCCCAGTAATATAGACAGATTGAGGTGCTTGACACTGTAATACAGTGAAAAGGGGATACTGCGTTGTCCATAAATCAGTAAGTACACCAGGAAAAAAAAGGTTCAGAAGGGGAAAATGATTCTTTGAAATGAGCACTCATCAGATGTTCAGCCTCTGATGGTTACGCTGTTAGAGGGAGAAAGGCGGCCTGCAGACCATCCAAAGCAAGTCTCCTAAGTTGCAGCAGCAGCAGCTCCATCCCCTCACGCCCGAGCACCACAGTCACACCACGAGCGCCCTCTCCTCTCCTGGGAATGATGCCAACGGCACAGGCAGCCACTGCAGGTCTCCGAATGCACGTGGTGGTTTGTGTTGAAGGAGAAACACTGGCAGCAGAGGACTCTGGTTTCCAAAAAGGTACTTTTTCCCATTGTGTTGGAATGGTGGTTCCATTCTGCTCCACTTTTAAGCTTACGGATATCTTTTCTAAATTACTTTAGGTTTTGCGGAGCAGAATGGAGTTTTGATGTTAAGAAACTGTAGGAACACAAGACTTAAATAACAGAGTGGGTGCTGCCATGGTGCTGTGGCTACTTGAACGCTGCAAATTCTCCTGTAGAGGGAGGACAAGAGCTTGGTTTAAAAAGATGATTTCAGTTACTAGACTAGTTGAACATCAGGCTGAATATAAAAGATGTTAAAAAATGCAAACTGTTAAAATTAAAGCACAAGAGAATACACAGTGAGAGAACATTGAATACAGACCCAGCATATTTAACCAACCAAGGATTTCTTGAAAGCAAGCCGTACCCATTCTTCCCAAGAAGGTTAAAGTTCAAGCAAAATCTAATTCATCATGCATTTGAAAATTAAATGAGTCAGCTCAATTTTACTTTAAATTCCTTATTGCACATATGTCCTCCTGAGAAGCACCAGTTTCAATAAATGCATACAACTGCAAACCAGTTCTGTTCTGTTGTAAAACTAGTTTAATAACAAAGAACTACATGAGACATCCATTACCCTTTAAAGACTATATACAGTAAAGTGCCTGAATGGAAAACCAGTGTTACAGACTGCTAGGATTTGGTTTAGAGACCAAACACAGCAACCCACTGACAGAAGTTTAAGAATGGAGAGATTGTCTCAATCCCAGACCAGAAATTAGGCTTCACAGGGAGCTTAACAAAGCAACTCCATGCTACCTTCAGAATTACTGAATAAAGAATAATTATATGCAGTGCTTACACATGTGATGATGTCCTGAAATCCTACATAATTTATTTAGTGTCACTATGCCGTGAGACAGACTCATCAGACTCAGACAGCTGCATCTGAGGGGATGCAACTATGGCTCAGAATAAAACTGCTCGAAGTCTTTCAGGAGTTTGACAGAAGACTGAATAGAAGCTGAGTCTAAGATATTAATCCTCTTAATCCTATACTTTAGCAAAAAGAAATTTCCCTACCACCCACAAAGAAACTGTCTTCTATAGGATTTTTAGTGAGGAGTGTCTAACTAAGCATAATCAAGAGGACTCAGGAGAAAGAGAAAAGAAATGTACGTGTAACTTCCCCATGTTGGGTTTCATATGCATTTTGGGTTAGTTTATGCCATTTTCTTGACAGCACTTCTCAGAGCTTTCCCAATACTGAAGGAGTGATAAGCAGGCAACAAGAGAGTCTTTGTTCTGCTCAACAGAAGTGTTTTGAATGCCATTACATTCAAACAACTGCTCCCTATCTGGTCTGCCCTTCCATCTTCTCAAGAGTGACTGTATTGTTGGCTTTGTTTTTTCTCAGGATTCTTATTCTGAATGCTAGAAACAAAACAGAAACATCCCTCCAAACAAAATTCTAGGCTTATGGCCTGTGGAATGTCTTGCTCTACAAAGCAGAGAACCAAGAAGAGTTGTCAGTTGTCTGCATTGGGGGGGG
>VWYO01011095.1:426598-481322 GCA_013400275.1 Rhadina sibilatrix
GGGGGGAGAAAAGGTATCAAAAAGGTCACTGAGGAACAGCTGACCCAGTTCTAAGGGAACTTAAAAAAGCAGGAAGAGGGGCCCTGCGTCTCACAGGAAATGAGAAGGGAGTACACCTGAAGTCCAAAGTAAGGGTGGCACAGGAGTTGTGACAGGCCTCAAGCTCTATGTGTCTTTACAGACTGTGGAGGCAGGCTTAAGTTATAATAATATAGAATAAAAGCTTCATGATGGATCTAATTGCCTATTTTACTAGTTCTACCACCAGATCAAACTCTTGCTCTAACTACTCTAAATATTGTATAATTTTTTCTTGCTTTTTTCTTACTTTTTTCTGCTACATTTCATTGACTTCCCAACTCTTCTCAGTATCTTCTAGAAACACCATGTACAAGTTTTGTACATGTTTTCTTTTAAGAGAAGGACAAAAAAGTCACCAAGTATTGCCTGTGAGGCCAATTTTAAGTGACATTTATGCTTAGCTACCCTTTCAAAACATGCTCTATTTAATTTATTTTTCAGCCTGCCTTTCTAAACTGGTGATTAAAGATCAATTTATAAAAAAAAAATTGCTCCCTCATTACTCATCTTGTCCTTCTGCCCATTTCTGCTAATAATTCAGATTTTAATAGTAATACGGGGATTTCACTTAAAAAAAAAAAAAAAAAAAAAAAAAAAAGCAATGAAAAAACAGGATCAGAAGTAACGAATTATTTGAGATAGAATGGTAGCTTTTAAAAGGTAATTTTTAGACTTCCCTGCCATTTAAAAGAAAACCTTAGCAAACACATTATCTTTGACAAGCTAATGCTAAATCTCTCCTTTCAAAATTTCAGTGTTAATCGGATCCCAAATCAATAGGAGACCAAAACAGGTAACATGGTCATCTAATAAGGGGATTATGTTGATTGAACATGTATAAAATGCAGCTACCAGTAACAGCTTTCCCTAGGTGAGGTATGTACATTGCTATACCTATCCACATCAAGCTATGAAACCACATGCTTAGCAACTTGCTACAAGAAAAAAACCCAGATATTTATATTCCTTGTGAGCCAGACATCTGAGATGCTTTTTTATTAAGCAGAAATGCAGATTTTTGCTTTGACTGGTAGCAAAGCAATTTCTTTCCAAAGGATGGACAGCACTGAAAATATACATTTCTTACAAACCCATTTCAAGTCAGCTACTAGTCTTTTCATGCTCATCTCATGCAGAGCAAGTGGAAACTATTTTAAATGCACACTTTCAAGAAAACCTGTACTAAAAAGATGACCAAGATCTTTCATGTTGCCTCCAAACAAAGGCACGCTCTGAATGAATCAGCTGCCCCCAGTTCCTGGAAGGATTTAAGATGCAGATACCATTCTGTACTCTCACAAATTTGTAAGCTACCTGAATTCATGAAGTTACTAAGGTATACACACATCATCTTAACTGTATTTCTCACCCTGGGGTAGATGCCATAGTTTGTCAGAAGAATCATAAGGAGAAGAATGGTTCCCTTCCAGGCCTGTGCCAACCTTATCTTCTGAAGTAGAGACTGACTGATTTATCATAGGGAAACACCAGATTCCAATACCTTGCCTGGTTTACATTCACAGGCACAGAAAAAAAAGGAGGGAGTTTTCTGCTGGATCTTGTGCTGATCTTTTGTATGGATACTATCCACTGGGTAAGTAAAAACTTATTGAAGGTACTAAGACAGATTTGGTTTCTGTACTGCTCTGTAGGGAAGTAAAATTAAAAGGAATCTCACCTAGTATAAATTCCTCTTCCAGAAAAACCTAGGATCCTACAGGTATGTTTTCTGAACCAACAGGTATCCGTTTCTAAACAATATAGCTGAGTTGCATCTTTGAGAACTCTGACCCAAATCCACAGGTGTAGTTAGGCACCTTCATCCCACAGATACTCCTCAATCTCATTGAAGCAGCAATTAGAACTTACAGAAATAGACCTCTAAATGCCTCTCTGTCAGATAAAGTCAATGATCCACAAAACAGCCTCCTTTTAGGCTTCATAAAATGTTTAGTGAGAAGTTAAAATCACATTATGGTCATGGAACCCAAAAGGCTCAGTAAGAACAGGTGACACAGGAAAAATGCACTGACCATAGAGCAGGAAATGGGGCCAAACGAGTCTAAGGATGGCAGCACTTTTTCCCTCATAACTGTAGCTCCAATAGCACAGATGAACAATCTTCACAGGAAGAAGGATAACACTACTCCAAGGAACAACTGGTTTGAACTGATGTAGCAGACCTGAACAAGAGTAAGCCTGGGCAGGGCAATGGTGATGGTTCTGCACTCTCTGCAACTCCCTGTGTGGCTAAAACTTTTCTGTGTGGGATGTCCCATTTCTAGACTCTGCGGGAGACCCAGTATCATCCTCTTACTCTGTACTGAATACCATACCCCACAGCTTTGGAAACATTCCTCATAACTGCTAGAACAGATACATAAAATAAAGAGTGAGAGAGGAAAACAACACTTAAGTCCTGTTTTCATTTTAAGATAAGCCTGCCAAAATGAGATGACGCTACCAAGAAGATGGGAAACAGATTTTCTAAAACAATAATAACTTTTGTCCTCCATAACTATTTCCATAGAGAGTGATTTCAACAGCTAAATTTTCTTGACTAAGAAAAGGAGAAAAGTTAGTTCGCAAACTATTCCAACAGCAGAAGTCAAAAAGACCATTATAATCCATCCAGGAAATGTAAAAACTGCCTTCATCTCTTCAAGCTCTCTAAATCTGATTCCCATTTCAAAAGGCTCAGTCGTGAGACAGCAGTAAACCAAAATATTTTGGAATTCCTGATGTATTTAAAAAACTTATTGCTAGCAACAGGCAAACTTCTCTGTGAGTATGTAAATCAAAAGCCACTAGGAACTCCTGGCCCTTGCAGTCCTCACAAGAGCAGCAACAGCTTGTTTCCAATGCAGAGTAATCTCTGAAAACTAACAGTTCAGCAGTTTAAACCAAGTAAAACCAAATAACTCATCTCAAAACATGCAAGAACAGTGTCTGTAAATCTTTTTATCATATCTGACATTAAAAACTGATATAACCTGAACCACTACTCTGATGCACTTGTTCCAGAGCAACGCTCCAGAGAAAAATACAGTCTCCAAAATGAGCTGGCAGGACTTTGGTACGCTGTCTAACTTTCTCAGTTAGGTATCTAGTCCCACTGCTTCACTTCTGCCTAGCCAAACCAGCAGCTTTTATATGGAAATGAAAAAAATCAATTTGTCACTGAAGAGAAGCATGTTCAGTGTATTCTTAACAGTATTAAAATAATTAACATCTTTCATCTTAACAAAATTCATGGTATAACACTGATTTCCATGAACAAAACTGCTTTTTCAAATTGTCTTTTCCTATTATGGGTGTTAGTGGCATTTTTCCTCTTAAAGCATTTGGTCATGCTTGAGATTTAAAATGTATTTATAAATTTTGAAATCCATACTAATGGAAGGATAAGGCACCATTGCCAGTAACGGCCTTGCAGCTTGGCAAAAGCAGATTCAGAATTTCTTCTGTGTTGCATTGTAACAGAACATTTGGAGATGGTGTAAACTATATCAGGTCAGAATATTTAGAGAAAAATGTAACACAAAAAATCCCCGACCCATTCACCACTCTTCTGCAGGAAAAGATGTTCCCTAAACAGTACTAATTTAAACTTCTACTTCCAAGACAAGAGTCACATGTTATTCAGGGCTTTCTTTGGATTCTGTGTTGTATCTGTTCACTTCTGCTGACCACAATAAAGTTTTGACTATGTTCAGCCTTGAAGCTAAGTTTATCTTTCCAAGTGTTTCCCACATGAATAGCATCACTAAATGAAGAATCTAAAGCTTATTGCTCAAATATAATGACCTCAAACAAGGTAAAAAACCCCAAAGCCCCCAGAACAACAGACCACCACAGCTTGAGTAGACTCAAATCAAATATACTCCTGAGTAACTAATTCCAATTAATAAGCTAGGCAAAAATGACACCCGATGACCTTAAGGAGACTTTTGCTTGTTTTGAAGTGACTTCTTCCACGTCTCTTACGTGACATTACAGTCCTTCTTGTGCCAGCTGTTCCCAGGGCACTAGTTACCAACACAGACTCTGTGCTGGGAGCATTCAATGCCCAGTGTTAGGAAGCGAGTCTTTGTTCCCTCAGTAAACCTTACAATTGGAGCTGGTAGGAACTGAGAACAAACACCTTGCACTCACAGAACACACCAGCACACAGACACACAGGCACATGCCTTCACATTTTGTTTCAGTGCACTGGAAACCCACCGTATCCCCCTGCTTGGATGGGTGTTTTTGGAGAAGCACAAGCATATAGACTAAAATCCTCTGTCTGGAAGCCAGCCCGGTTCAACGAGGGCTCAGATGCACTGCGGTGAATTTTTGGCAATGACCGGGCCAGAAGTTCAATGGAGGCAAGAATCTAAAACATAGAAAATAAGTGATCAAATGTTGTTTCAAAGCTGTAGTTCTCTCTTAAAACCAAAGGCACTATATCAATTAACTACAGAAAAATACTTCAACACATATCAAAAAAAGGATTGTTAAACTATAGCTTATTGCACTGCACTCATGATGTTTGTATTCTATGGAAGTTGAAAAGGACAGTTGGGGAATTTCCCCCTTTTTAAAGGCACATGGAATCCCCCTAAGCACAGTGAAAACACCTGCTTTTCATTGGGCTCCTTGTCTATGCCATAGTACCTGTACCTGTCATTGCTGTAAACAAAGCCAGCTCTGCCAGGATTTTGCTTAACAACATTTACCAAAAAGTCAGCAGGGGGAGCTCCTTATCTTGTGAAAACGATTTGGTTACATTCAAAACAGAAAAAACCAGATTTCTGCCCTCCTCCCCGTCAACCTTTTTGAACCCAAACCCTCCTCAGCAGGCACAATACAAACCCAGTTCTGTGGCAAATCTATCCCTTTCCCCTCATGAAGCTTGGGGGAGAGCAAGGAGGGCAGTGTAAACATTTCTGGGCACATACACCAAGGACTAATTTGTGTGTCTAATTGTGACTATTTACTTTCATTATCTCCCAGCTGAAACTTTATCCAACATGTAAATAGTTTTTCAAATACACAGGTCATTTTAATACCTGTGTTTTGAAAGTAAAATGAGCATTTCTAATTAAAGATAACTAATCAGGTACTGAACCAGGTCTCTTATGAAATCCTGCCATAGCACTAATCAAAAAAATTTGGAACTAGCCAGTGAGCTCACAACTTTGAATTGTAAAGTCTGTTGAGAGCTGAAGAAGAGCATTTCTCACCTGTGGAAAAAGGGGTCTCTCATCTCTTTTCTTTTTTAAGCATTCTGCCATTAGTCTCTTCATAGCTTTTGGACAGTTGCTCCGTACTTTGCTGAGGTCTGGAGATAGGTATCCTCGTCCCACCATGAAAATGATCTTTATTTAAGGGAAAAAAAATGAAAGAGGAAGAAGCTGAGTTGATAAAATCAACAGTAACAAAAGGTGAATATTTTGCTAGACTATTCTGGTTGCAGTAGCAAGTTTTCTGCTCCCAGGAAACATTCTCTGGTATTAAAATTGACAAATTTCTTATAGTAATGCCCGCTAACCTATGCAGTACAGAGAAAAAATTAGACCTTTCCTCCTCCTTAGAGAGATTTCTGTGAAACTTGAACACTAGTAAATGCTTACCATTTATAGCAATAACCATCTAAGAAATGGTTCTTCAGTGTCAAAAACTGACAAAAACAAGAACAAGCAACCCTGTGGCAGGAACAGAATGTCTAAAAATAAATATTCTGTAAAAAGAAATATTCTGTTTTATATTACAAATCAACAACTTCACATTGAAAGGTATTTTAGGAAACACAAGGACTTTGAGTATTAAAACCCTTTATCTTCTGAGAATTGATTCCATCATATACTTTTCCAACATAAAAGCTTATTCTTGACATCTGACCACCTCCCCCCACTCTCATTAAAAAAAAAAAAAAGAGAAACTGCCTCTTCTGTGTAGAACAGGAGACAGAAAGGCTTGGTATTTTTACAGTAATTCTTTCAACATGGAAGGCTTTTTTCCCCTTAAGGATAAAACTTTAACATAAAACAAGTAAACTGATAGGAAGCAGGAAAACAAAACATAAATACGGTTAATCTTGTACAGATAAAAAAACCATCAGACATCATCATTTCAAGCCAAGGTCAATTGCAATGTGGTTTAAGTACTGCAGTATCACTGACACTAAAAAGCTCTTCCAAACCAGCTAATCAAAGATCCATTCATGCTTCAGCAGTAATCACTGCCTTTTCTGAGTTCAGAAACTTAGACAACCCAGCAGGTGTATCACACCTTCTCTCTAATGAAGTGTAACTATTTCATATCTTGACACTGGGAAATAAAAAAACAACAGAAAACTCCCACATCTCAAGCATGCTTTACATGTTACTTATACTAGCACAATCCTGGTCCTTTTTTAACTTTCTGCTTCAGTCACATCTGTGTTGGCATCAAAGAGGAACAGAAAATTTCCATATGGTTTCTTTAGAAATCCCATGTGCCAGAGCAGCATTTCGTAGTAGAGACTTGTGTACTGCATCCCTTACCTTTGCTGCAATCAGACGTACCATTATCTAGCAGTTGGTATTTTCTAAATAATGGCACAAGTTGAAATTATTCAAAATTCATTACTATTTATGTTTCAAAAAGTTGAATTACAAATAAGGTGCTAACCTTTTATTTTAGACTAGAAAAACTCCACAAACAGTCTAGAAAAATCTGTTAAAGTGAGAGAAACACTCTGAGGTATTACAAGAATGACACCTGGCTCACTACGGAGCTTGGCTGTGTCATTGTAGCTGATGTAGATACACCAGAGAGTGAGGAATATTTACAACTTTTCATATAATATACAAGGAGTGACGAAACTCAAGATGTTAGATCACATATGTTGGCTTCACTTGCTTTTTAAAATTTGTTTCAGCACTTCAGTGTAAGCACCCACATCACGGAGTTCATCTTTCAGATCTCAAAAGGTAAAAGCTAAACAAGGTCAAATACTGTTTTTAGAAGGCTGGATCCATTTGGCCAGGAATCCAGACATTTCTCTTCTTTCAAAAGGCAAAACCAAAATTATAAAAAAGAAAATAATAATAATAAAAAAAAAAGAAGTCACTTCAAACTTGATGAATTGGGATGAAGTGTTCTGGCAGATATGGAAGCAGCCTTATAAAAAATGGCATTCACAGATGAACGTTGCTATGGTTTCAGTTCTCAAGTACTGACAGTGAAAAAACAAGGGATGATGACACAGAAGCAACAAATACATCACTGCTCAGATACAGAATAGTTTACACTGAAGATTTTGATGCACAGATACTGTTTTCAGGTTAGACAGAAATAATGAACCAGGTACGCCTTCCCAAACATGCCTATCCCATGGAGATATATTATGGTGTGTGGGATCATTAAGACTTAAGGAATATTTGTTCACAATTAAGTAATCTTCTTACAGGATCCCCAGACTCCGGAAAGTTATATAGTCCAACAAGCAGGATTTGAGAAATGCTGATATCCTGCAATTCAGTTAGATGCTGCATGCTCTTTCAAAATTGAAATTAATATAGAACATTCAGTGAGATGACTGCTCTTCTGTTTTGTCACTCCTGTAGCTGCACTATTTATTATTCACTGCAAGTGGAGGGGCGGGGGGAACAAGAATAATAATTGAACACATACATGGGGGATCATTTCGCCTTTGCAGAACTATTCTAAACTAGATTACTATTAAGTAATCTGCTCTCTCCCTAATAAGTATCCTGGCAACCAGTTCAGAAGCTGAAGATCTATATTTAAAATAAAAAGAACACAAAAAATACCTCAAGAGAACTAAGTAAATTGTTGCTATGTGGCTAAGGCAGATCTAGAAAATGCAGAAATGTCATCTCACAGCATCAGAATCAGAAACATCAAACACACAGAACATCAGAAAGTTCACCACCCAAGGCTAAATCAGTCACTCTTTCAGACCACACTTGACTGAAGTCAGTGCCTCCCCTTACCTGGTCCCTGTTGTTGATGTTGGAGTATGGCAACTGTCCAGTCATCAATTCATAGAGAACAATCCCAAACGCATACACATCCGACTGAAAACTATAGGGGTTTTTATCTTGCATCCTAATAACTTCTGGTGCCTGTATCAGAAAAGGCAAGAATTAGTTTTTATTTCTCTACATCGTGCTGCACCTCACCTACCAGGAACAAAACATGGACTTGTCCAGGGTGCAGGTGCAAGGCCCACTCTTGCCTTCAGGTGCTACTGGGTCCTAATACAGAGTGGATGCTGACATGAATCTCAAAATTCATTGCTTCATTTCAGCTTGGTGATCCCTTTTATTCCTCTATAACAGAGCAAAATTACCTTGGCCAGGCTGAGAAGGTATTTGGAAACCAGTATTCTAATGACACTGAAAATAATGTCAGCTAACAGAGCTTTAAGTTTTTCCATGGAGAAAAGGAGGAAGTGGAGCTGCACGTGGGATTGCAGTATGAAGCAACTCTTCTGGAATACTTAAAACTTAAGAGCACCTTACTTTTTGCTGAGCTAGTTCCTTTACTCTTTAGCAGGATGTTTTGCAAGGCTTTTCTCACCTTCTCCTCAACCCTAGATTAATGATACTCATTTTCCTTAGCCACCATTTTCATTTCAGTATAAACCTCAGAATAAAAGATGGAGACACTAAAGTTTTTCTGCTGACTACTGGAAAACATATGCTTAAAGAAGAACTGAAAACATTAATTTACTACTTCGTATCACTGCTTGCCTTTTCCAGTTTAAGCCAGCTTTTATATGTCAGTGTGCCAGAGGGATAGGAGCAGGAAGTTTGGCCAAAGGTAAATAAATTTGTTTGAACAAGCTCACCATTTCCACTTGCTTACCATCCACAGAATGGAACCAGACAACTGTTCAAACTGTTGGGACCCACTCCATCGTGATTTCACTGTAGCTAGACCAAAATCACCTATTTTTACTGTGAGGTCTTCATGAAGAAAAATATCTAAGGGGGGAATGTTAAGGGAAAACAGACAAGCAGTGCTGGCCCGGTCCAAAAAGAACAAAAAGACAGCTACAAATTTGCCACATGAACATGACAGTTTTAACCATTCATCATCACTGAAGAAGGTTTCCACATGACACAGGTTTTAAGCAGCCAGCATGCTGAATTAGGGTATGTAAGGGTTACGTAAGTAATGACTGGCCAGAGCTGAACAGACCATGGCCAGGTGGCTTTCATGAAGTGCCAAGTATGAGAAAAGCTAAAAATATTCCATGAGCCAACTCACACAATTTTTCATTACATGAAGAAACCAAAGGATGCAAAAAGTATTTGTGACACCAGCTAAAACTCCCTATGTTATTGCATTCAAATCAAAAGACACAGTAAGCATATCCTATTCTGTTATTAGTGATATTACCCCTTCTCAGTGAAATTTCTATGTGGCAAATATTCACACATCAACAGCTTTTCACATCAGTAAGTTAATTTCTGGCAGGAAAAAAATCCCACAACAACAAAAAAAAACAACCAGGAGTGCTTTCACCTTCCAAAATTACATCTCTGGGAAAGGATACTATTACTCTTGAGGTCTCTGTGGATGATTGACTTGGCATGCAAATAACTGAAAAGGAATATCACAGATTATCTGGGTTAGATAATACATCACCAATCAACAACTCAAAATTCACTGTACTACTGAAACATAAATTCTGTCAACATTTAAACTGCACATTTATGCAGACAGTAAATCTTCAGTTGCCCATTACAATTTCTGCAACATTCACAGAAAAAAAATAAAGCTTAGATTTCCAGCTCAAATCTGATACTACTGATGAATAACAATTATGCTCCAACTTCAGCTTTTCAATTCTAACTCAATATTCACAATACAAAGAATCAGTAATTTTTTTCATGCAATTCCATGGTGAAAGTTCTGCCTCCCAGCCTTAATGGGGACTGTCAAGACTTTGTGAGTTAGTCAGAGGTTTAGATAAGGTGTTTCTAAATTGCAGGAGCTAAATGTGCTTCCCAGTCTCAGTGTGTACTCAGGCATACTTACTGACTGCTTTTTAGTAGAGGAGTGGAAAAAAGATCCCCTGATTGCAGCCTGAGTAAACAGATGGCAGGGAACACAGAGGAAAGTACTTGCCCCACAGCAGATACAGCCTGAATTAGTCTCCCATGGCTCTTTGTTTAGTCAATGAGATTGGCACAAAACTGCTGGAAAAGCCCCAATTTGTGTCTCTGCTTTGAATCGTGTTCACAAAACAGCTTCTGCATCTCCCCTACCTACAGATGGAGTCTGGGGAGATGCACAGGCTAACAGAAGGCTAAGGCTGGTTGCTGCAAACACCTCCATACCTCTTGACTGAAAATGTAATGGAATACTGAGTAGAGAAAAGGCACAATGGACTTCAATAATCATAGTGGGTTTTCAGCTGAAGTGTGATTTCTCTGGTCTTACAGTCTTATGATTTTGACACACAATATTTGTCTATTTGGTCAATTCTAACTTGATGGCCCTCTGTGGGAGTAAGGATTATTTACAATCCTTAGAACAAAATAGGTATGCTCTCTTCAGATGTTGGAATGTGTTATTCAGAGAGCTCTGATACTTTCACCAAATGCTTTGATGATTGAAATAGAACCCTGGGCTCAGCAAAGTGAGCAGAGAGCTGGCCTTATTTGCCAATGTCAGCCAGAGTGTGAAGGGGACAAGTAAACATTGCCCCAGTGTTCATTTGCAGACAAGTAATTCAATACTTACTCCATGCCTTGAGCAGTCTGTCGTGCAATATCAATTAGCTTGATCATTTCAAATTTGGTCTCAATGATGTGTAGATGGTGATACAAACTGGACCCTTCACACCATTGTGTAACAATAGCCAACTGGGGTTTTGTTGAATAACCCATGAAAAGCAGGATATTCACATGTCGCGTTTTCCTGTTTACAAAAAAATAAGAATCAGGTGGAAATCAGGAAAACCCAGGCAGATCTATCACATTCTACATATATATTTCCAAACAGAAGGTGTTGGGGTAATCTCAACTTTTACTATGGTAACCTGATAACCTCTTGCTAGATTAATTTAATGAATTATTCCTGAAGTTAGTCTTTCTTATCATACTGACATGGAATAACTACTCTGGGGTAAGTGAAAAATGTCAGAACTCTTTTATGTTTTCTTATATTAAAAAGTAACATAGGACCCCAGCAGTGAGCCTTTGTCCTAGCAATGTGGACTAGGACAGTGCAATGCTATGTGACTGTGCCTTTTTCAGGTTCAAGAATTTGTCAAGTGAAGCTGAGAGTAACTGCCGAGGAAACAAAAAAATAAATAGTTTCTTGCAAATCCCACCACAAAGCTAAGTAATGATGAATCATGATGGAGAAGGCACAAGTATAGGTAAATCTGCCTTGTCTGGGTCAAGGGATAGAACGAGTGACTATGTGTGTTCTGAAAAACAAACAAATAAACAAACAGGCTGGGTTCCATCTATGGGACTACTAGCAGAAAGCTGGACTAAGATGTTTGATTTCATTAAGTCTTGATAGAATTCTGTCAAGAAAATGAAGTAATACTTAAAGTAGCATACCCCAGAAAGCCTCTCCTTCCACAAATATGAGTTTAGAGTTTTTGGAACTAACATTTTCCTAGGGTAAAAAAGGCTGACCAGTCCCTTTCACCACGCAGCTTATTCGGGATGTTTCTGCAGTATAGGCGCTCAGCTGAACACAGTCAGGTTTCCAGGGACAAAAACTTTCTTGCTATTTTGTTTCTTAAAACAAAATTATGCTTAACACTGCTCAAGACTGTACTTTGATGCAATGTTTCTTCACAATATATATTCTATCATATCATGCTGATGGATCTTCTTTACAGGGTTGAACCCAAACCAAATATCTCCTCTGAGACAGCAGAAGCAGTAGACATGAGAAAAGGAAATCAAGAAGTGACTTTATGAGAATTATATTAAAAAACCCCCTCAATGTTACTGAACAGAAACTATTAAACAACAGATAATATGGGCAGGACTGCAGCTGAAAAACCAACCATTAGTCAAGCTCTCCTTCAATTTCAAAATGTGAATGAGAGGAGAGAAAGGCCTACAGCTCACACTTAGGCTAGACTGTGCCCTGGGGGTAGTACATTAGCAAAAACTAGTTGTGAGTGTTTGGACATATATGTATTGACCACATAGGTGTGCAGACAAACACAGTGGGTACAAAGAAATGTTTTTAAATGGTTATTTTTTCTGCCTGAAGTATCATCATGTAGGAGTGAGACCAGTGTGTTCTAATGGAGATCTAAAATTCAGTGATTAATGAAGCACTAATCTACACATGTTATTTCATGCTGTTAAAAATATTCTTACCTGAGCACTCCTACTTCATTTTTGAAAGCCTGTAACTGTTGAGGTGTGGGTGCTGTAACATTCAACATTTTCACTGCCACATCACCTTTAAAACAGCAATTTTTAGTAAGTGCCATTGATAAATAACCCTCTCTTGAGAAAATGCTATACAGAGAATTAGAAATTTTGGGATACACTGTTTTTTTAGCTTACATGAAATAAATCACTACAACTTTAAAATAAGTCAATATTCAGTAAAATGTAGAAATACTATTCTTACTTTACTCTGAGAAATCATAGCCAGGCCACAGCTATTAAAAATACACATTTGAAATCCTCATGTATCAAGACTGATATTTCTGCCTTTCGAATTTTTCATCTTTACCTTAGTAATTTCTCAGCTCAGAAGAACAGGGAAGAGTTGAGTTTCTAAGCAATATGAAGTTCTTACACTAGTTATTTAGTACACTACTTATTAATTTAAAACTCTTATTTACTGCCCCTCCTGCCATGATGTCCACATCTCTCCTGTTCTGAGGAGCCCGGAACCGGGCCCAGCATTCCAAGTGTGGCCTCATCAGTGCTGAGGAGAAGGATTGTGTCCCTGAACCTTCTGGCAATGCCTACTGCAGCCCAGGAGCCCATCCTCCCTCTTTGTGGCATGGGCACACTGCTGCCCCCTGTTCAGCCTGGTGCCCACCAGAATCCCAGGCGTGTTTCTGGGAAGCTGCTGCTCAGCTGGGTGTGCCCTGGCAGGCACTGTGACCTCCTCAAGAACAGCTGTTTGCCATGATGGCCACATACCATGCCACTTTCCTTTGTAGACTGTTCCAAATGATCCAGATCCTATCCTTTGTCCAACTGTGATCTGTCCATCTGGTATCTCCCAATCATCACTTGAATCTCGTCGACCAAGAGTTTTCTTTATATATGTGCAAAAATAATAAAAAGGAAGAAAACAAGTGCATTAATGTCTCTGAAAATAGCTCCTTTGTCAAAAATTTCTCACCAGCATTTCCCATCATTAATGTCCTAAAAATATGTTCTTTTTCAGATGTTGTCTTTTGACTTTTAAAGTTACCTCTACACAAAACCTCAGGACACAGGTATTCCAAATTATTATCTGGCATGAAACATTTGCAACAGCTTTCTGGTAGTGTTTAAACCAGAAAATATTAAGAAACGCTTACAAAAAAAAAGTAGTATTTGATTTAAAACTCTTAGTCATATTACTAAACTGTGAATTTAAAAAAAAGTTGATGTTTTTATGTTATCATGTATTGTTACATAAAAATTTGTTACATACATTTGTTACTTTCAAAGTTTATTAATCACAGTGGGAAAGTTGTTACATGAAGGGAAAGTGGCATTACATGAAGCGAAATATGAGGGACACCAGTAAAAGTGAGTTCAGTCAATTATTTAAATTACTTATGTATCAATCCCACAATTAATTACTGGTTTAAAATGGTTTTAAAGTGGTTATCCCACTCTATTATTGATTGTCTTCAAGTCCTTGATCATTGCCATGTTTATTTTCAAAATAATTTAGAGAACTTGAATGAACGAAAAGAGAGAAATATTGTTGTGTAATATTTCTACAAAAGAAAATAGCTGATCTTTCCCTTACCATTCTATTTCTGTCTTCTGAGGATGAGGATGATTTCCTTTCCCGTTGGGGTCCTGGTGATTTCTGTAACGCTTTCACATTGGTTAGTGACCCGGGCAAAGAAGCGGGAGGTGTTGCAGACAAACCTGCAGCTGAGCCTGAATTTCAGAAATAGGAGAGTTTTATCTGTAAGAATCCAGCTTACAACAATGTGTTGATATTAGGTGCAAGAACTGTGTTTAAGATGCAGTATCTCTAAACATCAATGTGAATGTTACGAGAGAACAAACATATACAGGAATATTGTTCTGAGATTAGTGCTCAAGTCTCAGATTTCAGGAAGAGACAAGTCTTTAGCAAACATTCCTGTATAGATAGTCCCCAGTCTCTTGTTCATGGATTAACAAAAGAATGTCTTTTTAAGTAAGAAAAAATACTTTAAAACGTATTTTTAAAATTCCATTAGTTTCTTTAAGAAGAACATTAAGTAGCATTTTAGTTAGCAGTGATCTACCTCTGATATTTCTTGTAGCTAAGTTTTTAGGAACCCAATAAATAGCTGAACTACTGTACTTTGGAATCAAAATAGACCAAATGCAAATAATTGAAATGTTTTCTGGTTGAGTCTCCAAGTGCCACCTGAAAATCATTTGGCTGTTTTAAAGCTATCTGTTAGCAGAGAACTATTATTTAAAAATAAATATTAGACTTTAGAAAGGATTAAAAAAGAACAAGTACTTTAGTTAGCTATTTGAAGCATATTCTAGGAAACACAAAACGAACAGTATGTCTGTAGCCTGTAGGTTATCTAAACAAATCTATGCAGCAAAATGTTACTAAGAGAGCTCTTTCAGAGCCCCAGTGACCCTTTTCAAATAGAGCACTTCACCTAGACACTGCTTTTTAAAATACATCACAATTATTCCTAACAAGGTTATGCTGACCCTTCCAATGCAAAGGACATAAAATAGGGTCAACTGTTAATTAAATTCATGCTGCTTTGCTAAACAATGTATGTCATTGAACAAGACCTCTAACATTCCACTGCCTTCTCTCACATCAGTGCTCTGGGAAGTGGTGGAAGACAATACTCCTCCTCATATTCTCTTAGAAGCTCCCCTCTTAAGCAAGAAGTGTCTCCTAATGGCAACTAGAGCTCAAAAACTGACTTTGTGGCATTTAAAACTGTTGCTTAAATTCAGTCACTCAGTGCATGCTAGTTTATCAGATTATATGTATCCATCACTAGACTCAGTAAGCTAAAAGCTATACACTTGGAAGTGTATGCACAAAATAAGATACCAACAGATACAAAACTGTACATGGGATCTGTAAACTCTGTACTAAAGCAACAATAATGATGCACATTGGGCATCCTAACTGCATTTATAAACAGCTGGAAGCCAGTGACCTGAAGGATGGACTTGTGTTCATGTTACAGCCACTACACTGTCATTTATTTATTATATGATTCATCTTCACTGTATGAAATCAAACATACATTGAATTAAATGTATGATGTTCCCAGAACACGAGCAATTTTCTGAAAGTTTACTGGGCTACAGATTTTCTCTGCAATAGCAAAGATCTGGGACGCATTTTCTTTGAGGTAACTAAAATTTCCTATTTAAATTTTAATACTGCAATATGGCAACACTAGCACAATATTCACCCTTCCCCAAAAATGCTTACAGCACATGGCAGAACATTGTAGTTAATCTGTTCATAATAATAGCAGATGGTCTGTTTTCCAAGTTATTAGAGTAGAATACTTCAGATAGTGCTGGATTTAAGTCAATAGCTTGGCCTCTGAAGCCATAAGTAACATATTTCATTCTGTAGCCAGTTTGCTTGTTGGGAACACCTGTCTTCTTACAAAGACTTCTGGAAGATCTTTACAAGTTCAAAAGGTGAACTGCTCTTGATATATTCTGAAACAAAAGTCTTTGAAACAGCCAAGATGGTAGCATTTGAAAACCACACTACATGCACTGAACTAACCATTTCTACACATACAAGGTAGAGACACAAGTACAAACACTTCATGCTATTACTCAATAGTTGGTTTCTCCAGCATACGAAATCCCACGGAGTTTTTTCAGGATTTTGTGCAATACAACAGATCCATTGACAGCTTAAGGCCTGAACTACCCCCACGGTCAATGACATGAAAATCTAAGTGTCTCACCTTACACAGTACAGGACAGAAATACTGCTTCAGTCAAATTTACTAACTAAATAAAAACTACTAAAACCATCTAGAGCCCCGATGTGGTGTCAATAGCATGTGTGCAAAATGAAGTATTTGTTGAAAGCTGACACGACACATTACTTGAAAAGCTTGAGACCTAACAAGATATCAATGGAAATGTTTGTAATTCACATTTGATTTCCTACATCACTCTTCAAAACAAAGAATATTAAATATAGAAGACCGTTATAACACTGAACTGACTTAAACTGAACAGTCAAGGAAATTCTAAGTTAAGGACATAATTTTATCTTTAAAATCACTGCAATGCAATCCAATGACCTTTGTTTAGAAAAATTATGTTAAGGTCCACAGAAAAACCTCAACTATGAAATTCCTTGCTTTTGAAGATTTAAGTCAGACTTCATTTATAATAATTTTCAAGTGTGTAAAGGTGAAAGTGAGTATGTGTGAAAAGCACATTCAAAGCATTCCAGCCAGGCCAAGCAAAAAACAGAGGTGTTTTGATAAACTCACACACTTACATACACACGGTGTGAGGGTGAGGCACAAACAGCATCTGTGGTTTTACTTATTTTGTTTGGGTGAAAACAAGAAAGAAGAGCCCAACTACCTCTGAACACTGGGCCAGGCTCAAAATCAAACACTATTTCACTGGGGACAGAATGAAGGAGGGGACTGGGAGTCCGGGATTGGTATTTCCGAAGACAGCGCATCAGCTGGTTCAAAGGGGCTGTTAGAGAGAAAGAGACGGGCAGGCAGAGACAGAAAGACAGACACATAGAAGAAATGAAAGAAGTCATGGGAAATAACTAGGATGCTTTGACTCCTAATCATAGATTGCTTCTGTACTTTGAAGGAAAAAAAAAGTCAATTCCCAAGAACACAGTTTCAGGACTAGAAATAGCCAATTGTTTTCAGATGCCAAGCAGACAGTTTATGATCAAAAGTTAAAACCAACACGATTGCACAACACTTAAATGTTGGACAAAATGGGCAAAACTCTGGAGAACCACACCTATCAGCACATACAAAAAATAGCTAGAACTGGCAACTTTCAATTAGTAGCTCGCAGGGTTAAAGGAAATTTCTTTTTTAAAAGTGCCTATTGCTGGCATTATTAAGGACAACTCCATTAAACACAACACATCCTACCAAATACTAGATTTGCATGGGAGAAACAAAGTCAGTGAAAGCCCACAGTACAAAACTTTTGAGATCAGGAAAAGGTGAAGTATGGTAATTCAGATCCATACTTATGACTGAAGCAAGTTATAATTAATTTAATAGGAGACAACTGTGTTACTGATTTGGAGCTGGAAAAACTGTCATATGCCTGCTCTATTTAGTATTTCTCTATTTTCAGTATTTCTGCTTTATTCTTATATTCATAGGAATAAATACAGCACGTAAGAAGCCCTCTTCAGGACCTTAGCAACCAGTGGGAGAAGTGATTTAATAGGCCTGTGCACAACACGTGAAGAAAACTAAACCTCCTGGCACTAGTTCTGACTTGACTGTGAATTAGGGCAGTGAGCTACTGAAGAAAACATAAGAAGACCTGGCTTTAGTGTAAGATCCTAATAATCTGCTTCCAAGAGTAGCACAGGCATGCAGTACAGCAAAGCAGCAACTTCAGCAGGGGTAGAGGGGGAGAAGAACCGGAGTATTTCAAGCTGCTTTAGGATGCAGCAGTTTGTATGGAAGGCCCATCTACCACAATGGTTTCCACTGAAAACTTCTGTTGTTTCCATGGGTGAAAAGGTAACAACAGGAATAAAAATCTTTGGGAAGTTGTACTGTATCTGTGTGCAGCCACGTGAGTGGAGAAATGTGTGTTTGTGTGTGTGTATGTGTGTGTGTGAGTAAAAAAAAAAAAAGTGAAAATGTAAAGTAATTTTAAAACTAAAAAAACTAGATACTACTTAAAAACTTGTTCTCCTTCTGTCTCCCCCACTCCCAGAATGGCCAGCAAATGACTCAAATCTTTGCGAAACAAATACTAACTTCATGGAGAAGCAAATGTAAATTTATTTTTTTTTCTAGTCATACTTTGCATTGTGGCTGTGTTTTGTAGAAGGAAGTAGGGTAACAGGAAGGGACAAAGCAGTTGTGTAATTAAATGTAACACAATAGTTAGTTTAAAAGCTACTTACCTCCCTCTCCTCGTAAACTCTGGTCTCTAATCAAGTCCTATAAAAATTAAAAAGTTGTGTTTAATTAAGATTGATAAGTTTGAGGATTCACAGTGACATATGTTGCCCATGAAACAGGGGTTTCCTACCCTGACGTACTAATGGCAACGACTCCAAAGAACTACTACACTTCTCAAAATTAAGTTGCTTTAAAACAGCATCTCTCAGTAGTAAAATGAAAAGTACACCTTCCAAAAGAGATGCTGACAAGAAAATATTGATTTAAAAATGCAGTTGGTCAAAACTGCAAAAGAAATATTGAGTCAAATGTTCCTGTTACAGTAACACAAATTATTTGAATTGTCATATCAGAACCTGGGACATCAATTTCCTGTACTGAGGTACATCAGTCAAATGAACCCTGCTTTGTTTTTTCTTGTAACCACACACCTGATTTGCATAGCCAGGCACATTGTTCTTCTCAGAAATGACTAACTGCAGAAGGCTTTCTTTACTTCACTCTGTGAACGTGAAGTATCTTTTTCAACATGTCCAGGCTACAAGCAAGCTACACTAAGGATTTAATTTTTTTTTTTTTAACAGAAGTAGAAAATTCTAGCAGTTTCCTTCTGTATGTCCATTTTTATAATAAAGTTGGGGTGTTTTTTTGGTTATGCTATTATACTTATTCCCTTCTTGCTCCATAATCATATTTGTTCCCTTACACACCTGTGCTTTGCCAAAAGCACTGGCTATGCCTCAGCTGCAGCACTGCAAATGTCCACACAGGCACACTCTTAAAATTAACATTTCACCTTTCACTCAGCTCACATGCAAAACAGATTTTGTGCCTCAGTGTCCAGGCAGATTTCTAGACTGCTCATCTGACAAATGACTAATTTCTAGAGAGCAGACTTAAGGGTAAAATACGAAATGTGTATGTTAGCAAAATTAGCAAAAGGCAACATCTCAAAAGGTCCTAACTGTCCTTATGCTGATACCAACCATTATTATTAGTTACAATTCACCATCCAGAGATTTCAAAGTTGTGGAAAAACCTTAAGTGTAGCAGTTTCTGAACACTCCAAAAGAATGCTCAGAACAACGTATACTGAGCTCTTAAACTCTTAAGGAACTATCAGAATATGTGAACTCCGCTTAATTTAATTATTTAGTTTCCTTCAATGCCAAAAATATTACTTGGAATACAAATACTAAAAAGTCTCTATCTTGCATAACAATGTGTTTAACACAGAATGGTTTGCAAGAGTGGTTACTGGCTACAGCTAACAGCACGAGCCTTGGGACTAATGAAAAAAAAGAAAGCACAGTTGTTTGGGGAAGAATATTTCTTTGAAAATTAAAAGGACAGGACTGTCAAAAAGCAGTTCTACTTTTGGAGAGTGGATTATTTGTGTTCTTATAGCTCTCAAAAGCAAAAAATAACCTATTAAAAAAAATGAAAAATGAATGATCTTTGAAGATTCTGACAGATCGCTGAGAATTATCTTAGAAAGATAGCATTCATGTGTACACAATGAATTTAACACACTGCTTTTCACAAGGAACACATCAAATCTACTGTTCCTGATCTAATTGTTAGCAATACTTACATCAATATTGACTGGCTCGATTGTATTGATGTGGACGTTGGGAGCTGAAGAGGATCGGTCGCGTTGCCCAAATTGATTCCGATGGTCTTCATCTGCTGGTCGGAGGGGCTGTGGGATTGGAATGGATTTTGAAGGAGAAGGACTAGGGAGAATTGGTGGTCTGAGAAACAAAGTCAAGGAAAAAGAGGATTTAGGTCTACAAATGGCTTCAAACACTGCATAGTGGGTGTGGTAAGTCCTTTTCATTATTTGTTATAATAATACATAACAAAAAAAACTGATCTAAAGCCCTGAATAAAAACAATTTATAATGAATAATCTCTATTCCTCTACGATCAATTGCTACAACTCTCTGTTGCATCAGCTACCTAATCACATGGCTGTAAACTGTTCTGAGTTATTACAAAGAAAACTCTACCATGCCATACCAAACTAATAATAATAAATCCTGATCTGAAAAGCTCATGCTGCCCAACATGCATTGCAGATAGCAAGCTACTCAGCAGTTTCCTCACCTCTGAGTCCATGCAATACACTAATTTTAATGGTAAACAACTGAGAACTAAAAATGCTTAACATCTTATATTCATGTTACAGTCAGAAAATGACATAAAACAAAATGCATGGATGGGATTATTTTGCAGCAAAGAAAGAGTGAAAATTACATCTAGTCATTCAATCTAATTGATTAATAATAATGAATTTTTCATACTAAAAATAACATGGCCAATGTATCCTTGATACTAAAAATAAACATATCACCTTTTAACCTCAACCTTTAAGAAACAACTTTGAATAGCACAACATTTCAAATGTTATTTACAGTGCTACAATGCAATAGGTTTGACTGAAAAGATAAGTGTTCAGAATACACAAACAAATTTCCTGAAGAAATGCAAATGCTGCCAGTGATAAATGCAGATAAAGTCTTTAATTATGGTATAATGAATTGAATATTTAAAAGACAAAACAACTAAACACTTGGGTTTTTTGTTTGTAAAAGGCAGAAAGTCACTTCTTTGGTTATCCATTAATTTCATTAAAGTGCAATAAACTGGCAATTATCTCTTACTCTAGTCAAGGTCAGTCACTGTTAAGTCTAATGATTCAATCTAATGGATATAAGGCAAAAGGCTAATGAAAGTATTTGCCACCTTTGCCAAAGACAACTTTATGCTAAAATATACATGTTATCTGACAACAGATTTTTAAGAGTTGGTTTCTTTTTGTAAGCTCTGAAAGAGGAGTGGAGTCTTCCAGCCATTCAATGACTCATGGATTAATTATTATGCTCACAAAGGCAACATCCACAGGGAGAAGCTTCAAAAATAGAACAGACAGCAGTATATAGCAGCAATAGGTACTGATGCCACCCCCTGTAAGCAATGCTCCTTGGCCTCTTCCAAAACCTTTGGGGAAACCAACATTTTCAACAGGACATCTCTGCCATTTTGTCAGAAACAGGTCTGCTTTATAGCCTACTACCTTGCCTTTCATTAAAAAAATTATCCAGTTTGGCACTACTCCCAGAACTCAGTGCTATCTGTATCCTAAGTACCTGTCATCTTTTCTTTCTGGCCAACAATCTCACAATTGAAAATGGTAAAACAAAGTGCTTGTGAATTCATTCAAGTAACAGTCTAGTAAGTCTTCCAATGAAATACTTGAATATGTTTGACAAGTGGGGCAGGAGAAGAGGCAGGGGATTTAATCCTGCTTAACTTTAAAAAAAAAGCAGTTACCTACTGTCACATGACAGAACATAGATATTGGGAAGATACTGGGAAGCAATGAACTAAAACTACCAATAGTCAAATCCCTGAGAAAGGGCCTTCAAAAATCCAGCACTTCAGAAGTTGTTTCTGATTTCAGAACTATTATTTAAAATGCAGTTGTTGTATATACACATTAAGCTGAAGTTTTCATTCATTGCTACCCAAGTGCCTTCAGGCAAAATACTGTAGATGAGGAAGTTTGAAGTCCTGAATGTTTTTTTAAGTAAATCATGCAACTAGAACACACATCAGGAGATGGGACACTGCACAGATGCAGGACCTGACTGACATTTAAAGGCACCCTATTTTCATGTTAAAGCAAGCATATCAAGTGCTGCACAAAAAAATATCAGAAGTCTAAATGGTGTCTCAATCTGGCCAGTACTGTCATTGGTGGGATAGCTAACTCCTGCTTGAACTTCCTGAGAGTTCTCAGGTAATATGGAAATAAAGGGAAATATATCGTAAGATGCATCAGAATATTGCACCAGGACTGACTGTGACACACCATCTGAGCTCTGCCACATGACAAAAACAGAAGCAATCAGATATTCTGTGATCAGGAGTAAGCCAAGGGAGAGAAAACCAGACTGAAGTAATATTGTTTCAATTACATCCTCCTTTGAGTCATAAATGGTCATCTGCTACTTCTGTATTTCTGGTCACAGGTCATCATGTCCATCATGTTGCTAACACAGATAGCATGCTACGTCATACCATGTTTGAAAACAACCTGAACAGCTTTTTCTACTCATTAAAGTCTTACTGGGGGAAGTTCAGATCTTTAGAAAATAATTAGAGGCTGATAAACAATTATCTTTCTTATTTTTTTTCAGTCTCCAAGCTATTACTTGGAGGATCTCTGGGCTTTAGACAACAAAGAATCCAGAGATGGGAACCTCATAAGCAGTTAGCCATGTTCTCCATTATGATTTTATTAATGGGTGTCCTTGAGACACTTTGAAATAAAATAGGTTATTTCTGCTAAATGGATTTTTTTTTAAAGATAACTAGTGAAGTAAAAGAGACAAGGAGTTTGCTAGCTAAAACAGCCTACTGAGATCACAAGTTCAGAAAACATTACCACCAACTTCTGTCTGTGTGGTAAAAGCTGGATTTTGATCTGCATCAAGATCTTGATCTATCAAAAACACATCACCACAATGAACACCGTGATCCTCTGAGCTACCAAAAGGTTGTTCCTATAGTATTCCTACATTGTAATTACTTGAGAAGACTAGAAGTGACAATGGAGCTAAAAGGGCCAGATATCATCATTTGGAAAAGTGTGACACTGTCTATTCCAGGCCAGTTCCAAAACTAGTTCTTAGGCTATGGAAGCATAGTGCTGAAAAAACACACTGCGAAAAAAAAACCAAAAAAAACCCAACCAAACCAAAAAAACAACCAACCCAACAAACAAACAAAACCCCCCACCCTCAAACAAACCAAACACACAAAAAAAAAAACACCACCCCAAACAAACCAAAAAACGCCTGCCCCCAAAATAACAGGCTGAGGCTTAAACTAACATGCAGCTTGAATATCAGGATCTGAGTTTCATTTTTTTCCTGTGGCCTTTGTGAACAGTTTACAGCCACCTTGCTGAAGGAGACCTACAAGTAAGAAGATAAATCACTTTCTCCCAGCCTCCTAGACGTGGGAATTCTTTTAATAAATGATTCTTGGCTTCTGAAGCAACAAGCTGATAGTTGTCAAATCTCAATCTAGTAACCTTTCCTGGCAGTATGACAGAACATGCTTTTACCTTGGACCATAAGTTTAGGATTAGCATATTGTTCCCTCCCTTCTTAATAGGCAAAACAGAAAGATGTTTTATCAGGAAACAAGAATAACTGATAAGATGTAAAATTTTTATTCCCTTTGCCAAGCACAGAAAGTGCCCATGTGTCCACAAATTCACTATTCCACAAAACTGGGTCCACAAGAAAGACTAAGGTAACTCAGAAAAATGTCTGCACATGTTATGCTACATATAAAGAAACAATTTTATAAATCATATACAGTATGTCTGTTGGATTTTAGAACTTGCAATGATATAAGTTAGTTCACCTTACAAATGCAAAAGAAAATTTCAATACAGATTTTCCTTAATGTTCTTTACTCACCAATGTCATATTTCATAACTGTTTAAGAGCTGGTCTATGCAGGAAAGATTTTTCTTGAATTTTCTCTTACGATACATGTATTTCAGCTTCAAGTTTTGGTTGACTGTATTTTTATATTGCTGTAGTTGAGCAAATGCTTGAACTGAAAATTCATATTCACCTAGCTTCAATTATAAGGTGTGCACCAGTTCCTTTTTAAAATGACAGCATCTCTCCTGGACTGAGATTTTTTTTCTCCTCCTCATAACCTGAACAAGTCCATCTCAGTTGAGCCATTGGGCTCAGTGCTGCACACACTATTTACCGGTAAGGCTGCACACTCACATCCAAACCAAACCTACTGCAGGTTTGCAGGTTAAAATGTGTATCAAGGCTCAATTTTTATTTTTTTATTTTTTTTTTTAATTTTTTTGTTGTTGTTGTTTGTTTACACCAGAGTGTTAACACCAGACTGGATCTGGTTGTTGTCACTGCCGTTAATGAAGAACACAGTGCACTTCTAGTTCCAAGCAGTTCCAAGGACTGCTAAGGATCTGAGATACAATGGTATTTCAGCTATAGTAGCAAGCAGGTAAATTTGAATTGTGAAGGCCAAATAGGTTCTGATTTAATTATTGTGGTACTCCATAGACATTGCCAGAAAACAATAATTTTTCTTTCCCCATCCCTGCAGCCTGGAAATACCCAATAATCCCAAATCAAATCATGATTTGGAGAAAAGGACAGCAGTACCAGTTTGTAACTACAAGCTAAAAAACTTTCTTGCAGCACCCTGTGAAGTCAGTCTAGAAGCACTATGGGACAGATCTGTAACAGTCATTGCCCCACACAAATTAGTGCAGTTTTTTATACCATGTTAGCTTGTTTTCATCTGGGTTGGCTTGTAGGTGAAAAACAACTTCCAGGATTATCACAATGGTGTGCACTCATTTATAATGGCCTTTGGACCCAGATCAGAGCTGGTGAGCCTGAAATTCACAATAGCTTCATATACCAGGGGTTATCAGAACCACACTGTCACTCTTAGTCCTCCAAACCAGGTCCAGTTCACTAGCATGTTTTTGCAAACAAAGTTTTGGAGAGCAAGGGGTTTCCCTCACCTGTTGTATGGACTGACAGAGTTTTCTGATTCTGCTTTAAAGATTCTGAGACTTTTAGGGGAAAAGTCCATTGTATTATGAATTAAAACACAAAGCTTTTGCTCACACCCACAGGATCTAAGTGGCATTGTAGCATAAAATGTAATACTGTAAGACTGTATCTTTGCTTCCTTGGCTTTTCAGAAGCTTTTCTAGACATTCAAGTGTCTTCGGCTGAAGCAGAATGATCAGTGAACATTTGGAAGACAGAAAGGAAAGCAGAGGTGTTTAATCACAAGCTGGAGCCTGCTCAAAGGCAAGGACTGGCAAGCTTCCAAGAACGGTGCACCAGACATTCCTCTTTTCTTTCTCCAACTTGGAAGATGAAGCATATTGGGAAATGTTGTTTTTCAAAGAGCCAAGATGTTGCCAACTTGCTTATTTCTCTCTTTTTCATGTATCTGAGACTGAGGGAACTGAGTTCACAGACATTCTCATAGTGCTCACAGTGCTCATATTTTACAAGCCAAGATGGAGAAGAAACTTCATGACAGAGCAATGAATGAAACAAATACAATGTATGAATATAAAGTTTCCTTACTTCAATTTTATTACAAAATAGCTCTTAGCAGTGAGAACTATGCTTTTCTTTCCAGTTAACTGCAGATTGTAACTAAAATAGTTGTTTTGGCACAATGGGATGGTGCAAATGGAAAGAACTAAAATGGGACACAAAACCTGATGTGGAGACTGGACACAATTTTATAAGGGGTTCATAAATGTGAAATGGGACCATATGTGCTCCCTCATCTTGGGCTGGAAAACCTGGAGGGATTGCCTATGGCTCACAGTTGGAAGAATGAAAAGCTACAGGCCTGGATTGCTTTCGGATGTTACACATGAGCAAAGTGAAACAGTTCTCCAGCATGTTTAGCAGCTTTTGCATCATGTCCAATGGTCTTTTCCTCTATGTCTCTTTCTCTTTCAAACTTTTCCATTTGCTCCCTTGACAGTGTCTTAGCACGTCACACACGCCTTTCCTCTCGAACTTGTCTTGCAACACAAACTTCCTTCTTTTAGGCACTTTGCCTGCCACTGGGATCTCTTCACAAGGCTAGAGATGAAGAAGGATGTTTGTCTTCTCTTCCCTCCACCAAACAATTGGTAACATCCTTTCCTCTGTGAGCTGTTCCATGCAAGATGCTAGGAGAACAGAGAAATCAAACAAACAATTATTAATCTAAGAAGTTATTAAAGCACTAGTTCCTCATATTTTCCATCCTATTGTTCAGCTCTCAAAATTCCAAACCCATATTCTCCTCCCAGACAAGATAAGCTCAAATGTCAGCCTTTTTCTTTTTTTTATTCCATTTGAGCTAGTCCCATATTGTAGCAGTCCTCTTTAATAAAACAAGTGAGTACATGTTTTAATAGAAAAGGCCAGCTTTTTAAATTCAGCTAGATTAATATTTCCACAGTTATCCTCTTAAAAAGCAGAGAAGTATTTTTAAAGAAAGGCAAGAAAGATATCTGAAAAAAGGTATGGACAGTGTTATATGTTCATCCAATAACTTCTGAAAAGAAGTACTACCTACACATATGCTAAGGGAACACTGTAGGACTCACATGCATATTACATATGAAACACCAGCTGATAATCATAAACCGTTTTCAAAACGAAGAGAATTTAGCAAGCATGATGTATGCCTTTTTTTTTGGTTTAACAATAAAGTGTACAACAAAGCAAAAATGCAGAAAGGAGAAAGCTAGAAACCTTTTACATCTTCTGCATTACAAACATTTATAGATGCAACACTTGAGAAAAGCTCTTAAACAGCAACTAGCAAACATATTTAAATGTTAACATTTTTATGTATGTGAAGTTAAAGATCTCATGGCATTAACCAGCTTTGGTCTCAAGGGTTTTTTTCTGTTTTCTCTTCACAAAACTAAGACTGTCTGATGTAGTGCATGTATCAAGATAATCTATATTGTTGTAACCTCACAAGCTGGTAAGAATGGACCAATGTGAGGCAAAGGCAGTGGAAAAGCAGGACAATTTAGACTGTTAGGATTAGGCCTATATAGTGCCTTCAACATCCACTAGTGTTTTAACACAATAAGTATGAACAAGTTTCTTCATGAATTAATAGTTCTAGCCCAGTTACAACATTGGCTGTACCATGACAGATACTTGACAAGCAGCCTTGCCCATAATCTGCTGCACTAATATTCACGAGACCTAAAGGCAGCATGCACTACCATGAAGAAGTACTTTTGAATTCACTAGAATTTGCACAAAATGGTACAACTAAGAACATAATCTCTGCACTTACCAAGTGAGGTTCCCTCTGCAGGACTGGCAATCTGTTTTCCTGGGAGGCATTTTATTTGGTCGTCCATAAGATAGTCTTGGCTGTCCAGAGAATTTATCTTCTAGTTAAGAGTCCAGAGGTGCCTGCATAGCTTCCAGTGTGTTTCTGCTTTAGTCTAGGCACAATTTCCACGAATCCAAGAGAGCCTCTCTGCCACACTCAGCTCAACTCCACACAGCACACACGTCCTGGGAATGGTTTTCTGAAGGCTTCTGTATTTGGTGTTCTTAACAAATATGCACCAGATTTCTTGAGTGTGATATACATTCCTGAGTTACTCTTCCCTGGACACTTGTTCAACTACCTAATGGTAGATGGTGTCATCGATCTCTTTGCTACTTGGGAACATTATTTAAATATGGTCTCTTATCTCTTCATGGAGAAAGGGTCCAGAATCTTTGTTAGAAATACAGGGGGGTGGTTAGTTTTGAGGTCTACTTTTACAAAATCTGGAGCTGCAGAAAACAGATGCTACTGGAATACCCTAACATGAACAGGAAGAAGACAGCTGGTCTGGAGGATACTAAAAGCAGTGTATATGAAAAAGCTACTAAAGCAGTGTTATGAACATGGAACTGGCATCTGTTCACATCAGCCTTATAGTAATGTGGTTTATTCTGAAACTGGGGTATGTCACTTCAAGGCATATAAACTGTAGTTTGATAATGAACTAAAAAAATTTGTGAGGATATAACTTTGGTTTATATTAATTTTAAGCATAAAATCTTTCCAGTTTAGACCAGGTCTAAACTATCATGTAGAAGAAATAAGTTTAAGGTAATGCCCCAATTCTACAGACAGTTACACATACATTTAACCTAGGCTCATACCTAATTTACAGAATTGGTGTGAATGAAAACATTCACTTCTTTTAAGCATAGGTGGATATACTTGCATGAGAAGCCAGATTACAAGAATGCAGAGCTGCAAAGCATATTTGAGTGTTTCTTAGCACAGTACTGAAATGTTATGTTATTAAACAGCAGGAATAAGTTCATACCCAACAGAATCTGAGGGGGGCACTGAGGGGTATGATCCAGATGATGGGGTGGTCTCTCCTAAGGAGGCCTCCTCCGGTGGTATGGGGTGATGTTCAAAGAACTTGGAGACAAACAGCAAACTGTGAGGCAAGAACAAAACAAAAACAACCTAACTTGTGCAAAACCCAGAAGTTTCACAATATAATACTCAAAGACTACAAAAAAGACCCCAAACCCCCAAAATCTCATTGATTAAATTTTGCAACAGAGATTACACTAACATATTAAATCTGCAAGATTTGTTAAAAGTATTATTTACGTTACAGAGGCTAAAAAAATCATGCCTTAAACATAAACTTTATGGAAATTAATTTTTTAATCTTTTAGCTGGAATTGCAAACATCTGGTTCTTCAAGAATGCACAACTTATATCTATGAGTGCATAAACTTACACCCTGAGCACAAACTCCAGAGATGCCAATGGAAACAGTTACAAATACCAAAATAAACTGAAATTAAATTCATTCTTGGGCAGAAAAATAGCATTTTAAATTATTCTTTATACAAAAGTCTATTTAAAAGACTTAATAGGCTCTGCTGGAACTAATCAAATAGAACAGAGCCAGTTTACACCAGATTCTAAATCTACATCAAAGACTTACACAAATAGATCAATAACTCAATCCAAGAACACTGGACTCTTTGGGTCATTCTCTTTTATGTTTCTTACCTAGGCATTAATCTTGCTATCAGATTTATTTTCAATTATTGTTAAACCAACTGCAATTTCCCTATAATCAACTAATGTCTCTTAACATTTTTTCGGGTTGAAGAGATTAAATCCACAGCTAAATTCTTAACAGGGCCCGAGTGATCATACAATGCCCTCCCCCAGTTTTGATTAATAATAACAACTGTGAACAATGAGAAGTCTGTCTGATACAGTCAAGTGCTCAGCAACCCTATTCACGATTCAAAAAAAAAAACTTCATAGACCAGCAAAGAAATATGAACTGGTTGTCTGAGCTAGCACAGAGAGAGTATGAATTAAGCAGTCTCACAAGAACAGTCAAACTCCTATTTTTTTTTTTTAGGCACCTCCTCTGACTTCCTGAATTACAGACTTAACACAAGAAATCACTGACAGCTGTACACTCATTAAAAGGCTTAACTTTAAAATCAATTGTGATTACTTACTCAAGTTGGTCATAATTAACACACATCAGTGGCACTTCTGTACTACAGCGCTGGTGGAATTTGTAGCCACAAGTCTGGCAGCGGAACCCCTGGAAAAGCAGCTTCCGGCAGAAGTCGCAGAATGCTAACGTGAAGAACGTTTTCCGTACCTACATTGTTCAAAAATAGTCACAGTTACCTAGAGTCCTTCTGTAAGCCAAGATAGGCTATTTGCTTTTACCCCCCTCAAGTGCACTTACAAGCCCCTTTTGTGATGCTGGAGCTACAGTTTTATATATCAAACAGATTTACATGAAAGATGGTCTCCTTTTTGAAACAGTTTTCATGCTTTAAAACATTCTTTCAACTGTTTCTTGGAATTAATGTTTCACTTAACTAGCAGCAAGAATAAGAACAAAAAAAGTGAAGCAAAACTTCATTATTATCATGACAGACACAAACACTGAGAATCTATCTGGATACAAGCTATAGAAACAAAAGCTGCTGAAATATCACTTCATATTCTAACTTTTCCAGAAGCCAGAGAACATTTCTATCTAATACTCACAGGACTGGAAATACAGAGTGGCATATATATATAGGGCTTCAATGTATGGTTACACATTCAGTTGTAATTTTGACTACTGAAACTCAGAAACATTCAGAATCACAGAAGGGTGATCATGCATTCTCCCCAAATTATAGGGAGGTAATGATTTAGTTAATTTTCAATTTTAGCAATCCCTAACATAAAAACGCATTCTTAGTTCTCTTATTACATGTAATAATCAGAATTTCAGAGGGATATAAAAAAAATGTTAAGCCTACTAGTGTTCACCTAACTAGCCATAACCCAAACAGCTTGTTTGAGTTAAATAGGTTGAATAAGCTTGCAGATAGAATTTTGCTACGTTTTAAGCTGAAATAGAAGGTCTTTCTTCCCAATGTGACAAACATTATTTCCAGGATTCTGTATGTAGCTGGAAACATTTAGACAGATTCTGTTTAGCAGCTTCCATTTACTTGGTGCCTTATCAGGTCAAAACATATTTGTGCACTGCATCACTGATGATGTCAGCACTGCTCTGGGAATAGTTAGTTCATTAGTTAATTGCTGCTGCAGAGCCAGCAGGGAGGCCCAGAATACATTTTATAGATACAGCAATACAAAAATAGTAGATTATTATTACAGCTCTGCAATGCAGTGCTGATATAAACCCCCTACATTTATAGATTTTAGAGGGTGTATTCCAACAAAACATGAAAGTTTTAAGGGTGATCAAGTACTCTAGCATCACTTATTTCAAACACAATTCTAATTCACTTGAGCTACTGTGATTAAAAACTTCTTTTGTAACTCCCACCACATCCCACAGATGCAAAATACTCCTAGTTGGCAATTTGAATTTGAAAGTACAAAGTTGATGTAACCCCACTCAACATCTCACAAAACCCAGTACATACGAAATTGTGTGTCGTGAGTGGCACATTCTCCAAAACTTCCACATGCAACTCCTCTCCCGTGAGCCAGGAAATGTCTGTGTCCCAGCCAATTGGCTTCTTCTCTCTAAAGTGCAAATAAGCCTCTCATTAGCATCAGCACACAAGCCCTTGCATGTCTCTTGCCAAAGTAGTGAGATCAGCTAGAAAGTTACACTGTGGGGGGTTGCTACCCAGTCTAATTGCAGGAAACTTTAGAAGCAAGACCTTAGGCTCAGTACATAACAAACAAAGTACATCTTCCCCAGAAAACTGCAGGAAGGAAATGTGCTTTTTCAACCAGCTCCAGTAGTGGCCAATTCCTTGTTCCCTATGTGGCAGATGGCTTTTTGATCAAATAAAGCGTTTGTGAAGGTACCTGTTGTGTAAGAGTTCCACAGAGATGGATAATTGTGTACATGAAGATAACATACAAATTTTTAGGACTGAAAACTTTTTTTTTCCCCTCCCAGGAAAAGTCTGTCTTTAGTTAAGAATGCATTATAGCCAAATGAAACAAAACTAAGAACTTAACACAACCTATTTAATACTTGTTTGGTTGCATGAATTTGGTTAATGTGTTCTTTGCCATAATCTCATATTACTGACTATAATGCCCAAGCCATTTCCTACGAGTTAGACATTCTTTTCAACATGTCTGCCATGTGCAAACTGTTTAGTGCAAATCATCATAAAATTCTGAACTTTGTAAACAGCTTCTGGACGGAACTGGCCATCTTGGGTAGCTCCAATAAGAGATTCTAAGAGCAAAAAAGCATCTCACATAAACCATACCCATCTTGTATTCTGTAAACAGCACAACATTCTGGAATAAGACCTCTCATCATCAGCGCTTTTTTTAGGCTGTCTCGGACTGTCACTCCACATCTTGCTGGAACCTAGAGGCCAAATACAAAAGAAATGAGTTAAAACAATTTCCAATTTATGCCCTCAAACTGATGCAAATGTTTTGACTCTCAAGTGCTAAAACCCACTCTTCAGGATGCTTTACAGAATTTAGGTCAGAGTTTTCCAAAACCCTTTTTGTCCCAAGGAATATTTTATTGCTGAACAGTATATCAGGAAAACGGCTCAGCTAGAAGAGACAACAACCTCTACATTTCTATTAACATTTGGAACACAATCTTCACTCAACTCCAAAAGTGAATTTCCAACTTTCTCAACTGGAAGAAACTGGAGACATAGCACACAGACAGCTAATAACTACATACAGCTTTAATTTTACAGGCTGGCCTGAATGTAAGTGGGGAAATATGCCAAGTGAAATTAAGTGAAGGAACTAACTTGGACTGCACTCAAAAAAAACACTACCATAAAACGTAAATATTTTATTTTCTATTTCTAAAACAGAAGATAAGCATGCAAACAAGTGAAATGAAACAGTCATCTGAGTCAGGAGACCATTACCTCTCACTTTAACCTATATTTATAACTCTAGAGATATGTCTTATATGAAAAACATATTTCTCCCTTCTGTTTCCTGGCTTGAAAAGTTTAGATAACTAACAGGACGGGAAGAACAGAGGAGCACATTAAAACTAGCCCAATCAAGAACTGCATACTATGTCAAGGTATTTTCCTCACCTCAGTTCTAATTGTGCACATACCTTACACAAGTAAATAGATCATCTCTAGGTATACCTGTGATCTGACAGTGTCAAGCCATAAACAAGAAAACGACATGATGTGGTGATTAAGTGCAGTTAAGGTATTGAATATTATCTACTAATTATTTTTAGAACTTAGTAGTGAAAATTTGTAAGACTTCAGGCACTGTACACACTGGGCTATCTCCCATAATCATGGACAGCACCTCGAACACAAATCAGAAGAAAAAACCACAAACTTAACAAACCTGACAGGTCTGAACACCTGAAACTCAAATCTAGCTTGCAAGGCTTAAGCCCCAGAGCACTTGGTAGCCAAAAGCAGTCTTTTAATCAGCTTCAACTGGCTTTGGATTGGAGCCTAGTTTTTGTTCCCTGCATTTAAATTTCCATGGGTATTTAGGGGATCTATGTCCTACTTAAGCATGACAGTGCAAAGTAGCAGCCTGTTTCAAGAAGCTTTGTGAACACCACTTCAGGTTACACTGTATGTTGCATTTCTAGAACTCAAACACATGCACTTTCAGAAGACACAAAGGAATATTTTCCTTCATCATCTTCCTCCCATTAACATGAGAGTGCCTCTTTACAGGATATTTGTGCATTTCATCTGGCTAACACAAGCATTTAAAAAAAGATAATTTTTCTTAATTCCTTGAAAAAAACAACCTATAGCATACTACTTTACAATCTTGATATTCAGCCTTAGGTGACTTTGGTTTACACATTGCATTCTTTTTTAATGCATCTTTTTATTACTTCAAGCTTGCTCCTTAGTAAGGAACTCCTCTCCTTTCTCCAAGGATGGAGGGTGTGACTCATATTCTTTCATACAAATGTTAAGTCTAAATTATGGTTGTTGTATTGATACAGCAAAACGTGTTAAAGATTTGTCTTCATCTACAAAGGTGGTTAGAAATTATAAGTGAAGTTGTATTATAAATTCTGTATTTTGTTACTTATAAATTGCACAGTCTTGATTCTGCTTGCAGAACACATGTGCCATTCTAATAATAAATTCTGTGCTATACTAATCATAACATCTTGTTAAGAAAATAACTCTCCAATTGTCTCTATGATTTAGTGCCATCATTCTGCTGAAGATACCTAAAGGAACCTGTCCATCCCCTCAGTGTCCTTCTCTGTGCCTCCAACGTATATATTTACAAATAGAGAGTAATATTTTTAAAAATCTGACTAAAATCTGAGTATTTCAGGTGTGCTCCAACCTCCCACACACATTAGATCCAAACATGAGCCATTTCGACAGAGGAACCAAGTGTTCTTCAGTTCAAGGCTATTTTTCCTCTAAGAATAGCTCCTGCTGTTCTTCAGTTCAAGGCTATTTTTCCTCTAAGAATAGCTCCTGGATTGAGGTTGAGTCCCCACAGACAATTTAGGTCTAGCTTTTCAGTAACCTCAGTCACTCCACCACTGATACTCACAGTGGCAGAAGAAACTGAAAAACTGCAAAGGCGGCAGACAGATGATGGGGACAAAAAGGGAAATGAAAACAGCCAGGAAAGAGGTTGGGCATGAAAGAGAAATGGGAGGAGAGGGCCAGGACAAACTTCAAGAACTGAACATGCAGGGGAAGCATGTGTATACTGAAAGAGGGAATTATGATCAGCAGGTTGTGGGAATCAAACAAGTAAAACAGAGGGAGAACAGACTGAAGAGCTGAGGGTGAGGGCAAGAAAAAAAAGACGTGATGGACCACCTTGCAGGGAGAACTGCTTGCCAGCACCTGGGGAAGTACTGGAAGTACATCCTGAACAGGAAGCTTTCAAGCTGTGACTGGGAGAAAAGGTGACTTGTTTTGGACAAGGAACATCAGGTGGAAGGAAAGGCCAAAGAACAGCAATAGAACCCAGCGCAGACTAGGAAGAGGTTCTAGCTTAGGCATAAAACTCCAACAGAGTTAAGTACTGAAAGAAACCAGGTTAGTAAAATCTTGACCTGTGTGAGGGAGTGGAACAGGATAAGGAGGAGAAGTCAAGCAGTAGGAAGATGACTAACATTAAAGAAGAGATAAGCAGTCTTGTGGTCACTGGAAAATATTTTCTTCCTCCAGCACTGATCCTCCATAAGTGATGACAACATCCTCCAGTAACTCATGAAGCAAAGAAATGCATCAGGAACCTGTCTTGTGTTATGGAACCAAAAATGTGTATTCTATTTCATCTGCTGAAGGCAGTTGGGGAGATGTTCTTCTTTATCTCTTGTAACTCTGGGAGAAGGGGGGNTCAAGGTTTTCCAAAATTGTTGTTTGTTTGGTTGGTTGGTTGGGTGGTTTTGTTTTCTACTACATTTGTATTGTTAGTATTCCTGGTAAAGAACTGTTGTTCCTATTCCCAAATCTTAGCCTGAAAGCCTTTAATTGCAAAATTATAATTCAGCGGGGGTGAGGGGTTTACATTCTCCATTCTAAGGGAAACTCCAGCTTTCCCTGGCAGATACCTGTCTTTCCAAACCAAGACAGAACCTCAAAGTTACAATGTTATTAATTAATTACACTGGTGTAATTTTTTTTCCTTTTAACTTTGTCAAAAACCAACTTTATGAAGCTACAGAGTTTCTTTTAAGAGATCAATAAAGTTGGAAATGTAAACTCTCAAAATTTGAGAAGTATCAGAATGAAGGTAACCTAGAGCAACACAAGCGCTATAGGATGATGAAAAATATGCATTAAACATCCTGCTCACTTATCATTTGCTATTACACAGTATGATTATCCCAACTCCCCTTCATTAAAATCCAAGTCATATTTATGCAGCTTGCAATTAGAAACATGGGTAGAACATTTGTTCTCTTCAATGCCATTTGCATCAAGATCCAGCTAAAACCCAAAGAATTGTTTTTATTACTTTCAAAAACCATCACGATCCTGAATCAGCATCACATTTAGAACATTATCTTACAGAACTCCTGAGCAGAGAAACATAAGGCCAAATTAAAAGAACTTAGTGCTAGAATAAGTCCCTGTACTATTGATTAATCATTTTCCCAGACTGGTACAGCACGGTCTATCACCATCTGTGCATGTAGCCCTTCAGCCCCCTCCTTCAGTCCCTACTAATGCCTGCTGTAAAGCAGAAATCTCACCCTGCAAAGCATTCTCTCTGAAATCTCCTTTTGCCCCCAGCTTCTTTTCACCCCCAAATGATGGCCAAGCGAAAGAAAAAGCTGGTTCCAAGAAAGTGGTTTGGAGACCAACTCGGTCTTCAGAAAAACAAAAACCAAAACTGGTTCTTTTTCCTGGCTAACAGACTCCCGCTGACTCCAAAGCAGGAGTTTTGGAACAGCTTTTTTCTCACCCCCAGGCAGAGGGAGGGTGTGCGGCCCCACAGGCTGGAAGGAGAGCAGGGAGCAGGAGCCCTGCATGGTGCAGCCCCCGAGCGCCTGCCAGGAGCCGGCAGCTCCAGCACGGCAGGAAGGCACCACGGAGGGTTTATCAATTCCATCAAGAGTTTTGCCAGGATTCCCACAGAGCATTTTAACTGAATCACATCAGCATTTTTTAACAGAATCAGTTCCTCAGGAGAAAATTTCTCATCTACTCCAAAATACACAGCACTCTTACGCCTGCAACCCAATACACTGAACGAAATTGGCATTTTATTGAAACACAGAATGTTTAATATTATTTAAAATCCATTTTGTTTGCACTGATCCATTATCTCTTGACACTGATCCATGATCTCTTAACTAGGAAAATCCAAATTCTCCACAATGGCTACCAACTAGAAACTCATGTTACTGAGCTAGGGCATGTACTTTCAAACTGTGATTGCTAAGGGCTTTCTTTTTAGGTTACTTATACACATAAGATTTGTAGATCAGAAAGGCTTAGGTTTTTACAGGAATTAAAAAGTTGATTCAGCAAACAACTTTCTAAAGTGAGGAGTATGAAAGTGTGGGCTATATAACACTAAGAAACAGCACAGAAGCTACCAACACAGACTGCAAGGTGTGTTCAGTGTGTAGGTTAATAATACATCAGACAAGATAGTTTGCTTGACCATCCTAAACTGGGCAAGTAGCAATTCAGGGAGACACCAAAGCACATGCTCAAGTCTGCAAATGTTAAACCCCAAGGAAATTTATTCCAGATAGAAGAAATTCCCAAAGCAGTCTTACTACCTAGACAGATTAAACAGAACTATATCCCTTAAAGTCCTCATTCTTTTTCTCACTTGAACTATTTCTAGGGACAGTAAGTATTTGTAACAATATTATTGATATATATTTAGTACTGCAGCCACAAGTATTAAAGTAATGCATAATAAATAATTTATTTCTGTAAATCAGGTCATTCTTGATTCAGTAAGAAATTCAGGGCTACGTCCCTAAATAACTCTTACATCACTTTTCTAACATCAGACTAGAAACCGGCACAGTCTCAAGTAAGTTAAAAATGCTTCCTTACACCACTGTAGTTTCCAATGTTTTAGAGCAAAAAAGAGACTGAGAAGCACTCTAAAGAGGAAATGCAAAGGTATTCTCTGAAAGTGGAGAGGCTGGAGAGCCCTAAATATCCAGTATTATATTTCTCAAAACTAGTTAGCTGGCTTTATTTTTCCCCTCAGCCTGGCACTGTTGTTCAGCTCACTTTAGCCAAGTGTTATAGGTATGTATGGTATGTAAGGTATGTGTAACATACCTTAGGGCTTCAGAGCAATTCCAAACAATCAAGTAAACTACTGGGTACCACAGTGGAAAAATGCCAAGTAGAATGGATTTGAAATATCACTTCAAAGTATTTATCTGTTTACCACAACATACAACACCCTTAAAGAGCACACTTTTTTCCACTCCATACCTGATACCCAGGACTAAAAAATCTCACCCACATGTCTCCCAGAATTCAACGTGCTGGGAGAAAATTAGGCCAAACTATACTTTTGCCAAATAATTAGTTTGGCCTTCCAACACGTCACGTTTTCTGGTAAAATCCAAACATAAGATTCACATTTTATTTCCCACCTTGCTTACAGAGGACAAATACTTTCACCAAACCAGTCAGCTTCTTCTTACAGCACTAACAGATAAACAGATAACAGATTTATCAGATAAATTTAACAGATAAAATTACCCTCCTTTGCGGCAAAAAGGACATAAGATGGCACTGAACATCACATTCTCTAGAAAACAAAGAACACAGCTTTCAGAAACAGCTGTTCTGGATATCAGGACATGAAGCTCTGTCCAACTTCCAGGAGAAGGCAGCAAGAAAATACATTCTTAATGAAGCATATTAGTGAGAAAAATGAGAGGCAGTTTCATTGCATTAAAGCTTGTTTCCAAGGGAAATTGAACAGAATTTACCCATTTTACAAAGCTGTTACCATTCAATCAAAAGCATTCCATTTAACTTGCAAAGACATGGGTTACCAACACCCACTACACCTCCAATGCAATTAAGGGCTCTCACTTGTAGAACACAACAGAATGATTTGTGTCAGTGCAAAAATATTTTCTCAAAAGTACATCATCTTTCAACCACACTGGATGAAACCTGTTGTGCCTAATCAATGGCACCCACAATTATTTTTCAAGCTTTTGAGAGACAGCTCCCAAACTGTGTTCAGAACAGCACTGATCATTTTAAAGGGGACAGCAGAGAGCAGATCATCTTCAAATTTTAGTTAGAGTGAACACCAGTGGCAGAAACTGTGAAGGCTGACAAAGACCAACTAGTAAAATAAAGTTTGGAAAATATGGCTTTAGACTTGAGAATTGTGAGAAATGCTCATCTAGAAAAATATCTGTAGCCACTATATGGGCATGAAACCCCAGGACCTTGTGGTTTCTGTTCAAGAGACAAAAAAAGTAAGCTGGCTGCTCTCCAAACCAAAACCCACATGCATTAGAAACTGAGGGACAAAACAGTTTAAATGAATCTTTGTAATAGGTCAGACCCAGAGTTCACTTTTGTAGAGTCCTCTCTCAGCTGATCACACTCCAAGTGCTTTAAAATCAGCATAGGGGCAAGAAACTATAGCAGAAGGGCTAAAGTTCACATCCTGCTCTAAACTGTTACAACTGATCCTAAAACCAAATGGATACTTCCATCTTCAGATAGTATACATATTCTCTACAAATATTAAAACTCTTGTTGGCTAATTTGCTTAAACAATACAAGAAGCATGAATTTAAGTATTACTTACTAGACATGGAATTAAAACATTTATTATGATAATTTTCAGATTTGTGACTTGCATTCCATTTCACGGAGTGCCTGCCTAGCACACTATGAAGTAAAGGAAGCAGGCTTGAAAGAATATTTTTTCCTAGCATTCATTACTTTCTACAGCCAGACTTTCCATATCATAAGGAATCACTAAACACTCCTTACTTGAGTAAAAATCAATGATCAGTGTTGCACATGGCATTCCAAATGACAAGTCATCAGTTTTATAATGCAAGTTTTCAATATTGTTTCACTTTGCAATCTAAGACAGTGTGACAATAAAACTGTAGTAGATTATTCTCTTTTCAACACATATGCCTTTGAATTTATCCAGCGTTTGAGTGTAGCTTGTGGTGAGTTATCCCTGGCAGGCAGCTAAGCACCATCCAGCTGGTTTGATCACTCCCTCCTCAGTGGGAGGGGAGAAGAGAATTAGAAAGGCAAAAGAAAGAAAACTCCTGAGGAAAGATAAAAGCCAATTTAACCAGTGATGGAATAAATTTTCCTAGTGATACAGAACTATCAAGTGAAGTTTACCAGAAAGTAAACTACCATTTACTTCATGTCACCAGACAGTTAATAAGATGCATAAAATTCTAAAGTATTCAGATACATTCAGCAACCAGCCATCGGCACAGGCTAAAAATAAACTCAATTTCTGCTGCATGTTTGATATAACATGGGAAATTTTAATTGTATTTTTGATTAGAAAAACCTAATCATGTCAAAGCAGGTGTGTAATTAAAAGCAAGAAACTGGTTTATTCAGCTGCCTGGACATCCCTTCTCTGAATTTTCCTTATACTTGACAGGTGAAACTGGTAGGGCAGCTTAAATGCCTGCAGAAATCCAGTGCTTACTACTAAGCAAGCTTGAGGCAAAAACTCACAGCATAAACTACAGAAAGCAAGATGCAAAACTGAACTCAAAAGAAATGCATCAAGTATCAGATTTAAAAACAGCATATTTGAAAGATCCCAGTTGTGCATGCATGATAAATTAATTTATGCTAAGAATTTACATAGAATAAAAATAGCTTATTCTTCTAGTCTTCATGACTGCAGAGAAGATCACATGATTGCTTGCCTAATTAAAAGGCAGATATACTAATAAACCATGGTGTGACAAGAGTGAGACACTTAAGAATTTTCCCCATGCACAGCATTGTCAGTCCTGTTTAGTTCCTTTGACTCCTGAACACACAAATTGTCACTTTAAAAAACTCAGACTCACATTCACATTTTGAGAATTCCATTAACTTTCCAATATATCTGTAACTATGAGATGCATGTGAAGCATACTAACACAAAACCAAGTGGAAAAGCTTGACTGGCCCAGATTTATGCTGAGTTTTTACACAAAGCACCTCTAACCACTCTTAAACTTCAAAACAAAGCAAAACAAACAAAATTTTCTAGAACCCACACAATATTCTAGAGTTGAACACAGAAGAAAGGGTAACTTTTCTTGTTATCTGAAGTATTACCTTCAATTTAGAAGCTACCATGGAAATTTTTTGACCTTGTGGTAGGTGATAACACACAATGATTTGATCATATCAAGAATCTACAGGCACCTGAAATATTTGGAGGCCACCAAGCTTTCCCAAAGCATGTACAGCATCTATTTTTTATTTTTTTTTTCTTCCTCCTTGCTTCACTGTCCCCACTCAGACCACTACAGACAGAAACAGAATTCAAACAGACCAAATCCACTCCTTGCTCATGCTGACAGAAAGAGAGAGGGCACTGGAGCTGGGAGAGGATCCTTTATAAATGCAACTGGGGAGAGCCATGGAGACTCCTTACCACCCTCACAGCGGCTCCACCAAGAAGGCCAGAAGACATGAGGGGAACATTTCCTCTGGAAGCTGGTTAAAAATGTGCAGAAGGCAGCAACAGACCACAGAGATGAAGCACAAGACTTATCACCACTTGATGCCTTTCAAATGGCCATCACTCCTTACACTTAAACACTGCTTTCCTGTAACTTTCCATGCTCCATATCATCATTCGGGAGAGTTCGTTTGTTTTCAGACTGCCTTACACCTACTTTAAGTACTTGTCCAGAAGGGATTTCTTGGATAATCAAAATCATTCAGGGCTGTTTTATGATCTTGCTCATGAAGTACTTGAATTAGGAGCCCTCTTACTACATTCTCTTCTTTCCTAGAATTCTCTCCTTTCCTTTTACCAGGACTTCACTACAACATCAAAAAGCTCCTAAAGTTGTTCCTCTGCACAGTTATGATCAGTTTTAGCTACTTGTTTTTATACCAGGCCTTGTGTTAAATGGCTTCTCAGAAGCCCTTATTTCACTCAGCATAAAGTAGCATGTGGCAGATGTAAAGACCAACACAGAACGTAATTACTCACACTACACAGAACCACACCCAAGGAATTCCTAACCACAAGACACAATTTTCTAGTATCCACAGCATGCATTTAATGGAGGCTGAACAGAGGGTTTCCAAATAGAAAATACTTAAACTTATAAAATTCTTGAGTGACAAATAGCTTGAATTTGGAAGACAACCCATGGAAAATATCATACTTGACTGACCAATTCTTGTGTTTTTTCATTGTGACAGAGCTACTCCAGATATGTCCACAAAATGTTTACTCCATTATAGGTTTCAGAAAACTTTCCTCCAAGAGGGGAAACCAGCCTCACCTAATGGGCCACAGGAAAACTGTCTAAAAATTCTTGCTAGTGCCTTAAGGTCTACAGTGAGCAAACAATCTAACTGGAGAAATCCCTAAATAATTTTAACTATTTTGTCAACTTTCATAGAACAAAAATTGGAACTGTTTTTGCAATTGGAAATGGAGGTTTTTTCCTTATCCCAAACCTATCAGTTAAAAATTGATGTGCAGACCTTTACCCAGGTCCTCAGAAAACATTCCCCCAACCCCCAACGAAAAAAAATTAGGAAAAAAAAAAATCACACAACTCAAAGCAACCCCACAAAATGTCTAAATCTTGCCCTACATGCAAATACCGTATTCCTTACACTCATAGAAAGCTTTTGTGCTCATTGCCCAAATTCCGTCAGTTCATTTTAAACTTTTTCAATGTCTTCTTCCTCTTACATAAACCTGAAGTTAATCCTATTTGTCCCATACCTCTGCATCAGTTGATAATCACCATTCTCCTTGAATTATTGTCCCTTCTCAACAACCATGTATGCATCTATTTCTATTCATTTGCATGAGCACTGTCCTCTGTCTCTTTTCTCTGCCTGCACATTCAATCATACAATTTGGAAAAAAAAATCCTCATCCACACCACAACTAAGATTGCCCAAGGCTGTGTTCCCTGCTGGCTCCATGCATTCTCTCAGACATCTCACCAGTAAATAATATAACTTGCTTTTATGCCAACACACTATTATCTACTTCCATTCAAGACTACCTCCCTCTACCCAAAACCAGGTCTTCCCATGTAACATAATCTCTCAGACTTGTAGCAACCAGAAGGAGATCAGAGTTTTTAAACTTTCCTTCCACCTCCAAAAGCTCTCCCTTAATTAGCAGATTTGTTACTGTGCACACTGCAGACATTTAGATTCCTCACCAGAACAAACTTTAAACTAATATTGCCCTTAATTCTGCCACTGCTTGGATAAGCCTCATCAACTTGTTCTACAAAACAAGTTTTCATTTCAGGTAGACTTGTGCCATCTTGCATTTTTATGATTTTAGCATCCTTCTCTCTGGCCTAGAACAAAATGGAACAAACCCATCCGCACCGACTTACCCAGGTGACATTTGTGTGGAATGCTTCTCCAAAGGATGTGTGACTTGCCAGTTGAGCACAACCACTAAGAAAAGATGTATATATGTTTCTCTCTCTGCATTACAGGGGATAAAACTACCCCAGCACAGAGAGGAAAAAACAATCTGTTGTTTCTTCTAGGAGGTTGTTCAGAGAAAGAAACTTCTCTTCATCCTTTCCAGGCCAAGGCCAAGGCAAACAGTCTTTTATTTCTGACACTACTTATTCACTGATTCCCTTCCAGCTAACCAAGCCAGCTATTCGGCTTTTCTTTCAAAAATAAGTTACTTTTGAACCCTGTCCTGTAGCTGCTGAATCAAAATGCTGACTTCAAATGATCAGCAGCAGTAGGCTCTGCCACAGACCCGTCAGGCTTTCAGGCAAGCGCCTTCACACCTCGTCCTGCATTAGAAGAGGTTTGTCAAACGCTCTGCCTTATCACGACATACACAAAGGAAAGTTCCCAGCTACACTACCTCAGCACCACAACAACTTACGCTGAACACCATGGTCTCATTTCTTTGTACTCCACCAGTTTCCTCAAATTACATTTTGAACTGGAGTCAGCTCCAACAGATGTATCTGCTTGATCCTACACAAACAATAACATGTAGAGAACTCTCAACTAACAAGGCAGTTGCTAGTCAAAAATGTAAGATATGCAAGCAACTCCCCCCCATTTCCTGCATTTTTAGCAGCACTTAACAAATAGCAGAAGGCTGTTGTAGTACTTGGGGCTGCTTCAGAGTGATCAAAGATGAATAACGAGGTTGGGTCTCCATTACCAACTCAATTCCAGTCACTTTAAGTCAGTTTAAGAAATGTCATGGCATTCCCAGAGAAAAATAGACTCCTTAGGATCTGACACCATTTCTCCCCTCCTGAAGTGAATTGGAAATAAACACTGAAATTATTTTTGTGATATTAACAAGATTTTCTTTCAGAAGTAGGTATTAATTGAAAGCAATTGAGGTTAAGATGGGGAGGAGATTGCTGCAACACTGCAACTTTAACAGTATCTCTCCCAGCCACCTGCTTGATTGTAGAAACATTACCCTTGCTTCAACAGCCATATGGAATGGGAACTAGGGCAAGGGGAAGGCTCGAATGGCAGGTACCACATATTTTCACAAGGAAACTCCTTCCTGCTTCAACCCATCACAAGTCGCCCTGCATACTTGGACATCCTGAACTCCTATACAGCTACATAAGCAAATGGCTCAGTTAATAGGCACAAGTGAGACACAACCAGTCTGCTTTAAAAGTCAGAGGTTATGAAGGCAGGCAGACAAACGTGTGCAACACTTCTCAATCCACTGAGAGAATGAAGGAAGCAGTCTCAGTGTTCACTGAAAAATGCTGGATGCTTTTTTTATGTTAGTAACCCATCATCTGATTGCTAGCCGTTAAAACTGCACTGTGAATACAGTATCTTATATTGTGGCACCCAAACTGCACACAGTGCTGAAGGTGAGGCCACTCTTGAGTAGAGGAGGAGAATCACCCCTGCCAACTAGTTAGTAACGCTGTGCCTGATGCACCTCAGGATTCAGTAAGCTGCTGCAGTTCCTTCTGGATTGTGGTTGCTCCTGGCATTTCCTTTGTTTCCAACAGACTACACGTAGGATCAATAAATACTGAGAATAAAATAATTACACTAAAAGTCGCCATACAAGAAATTCCTGACTTTCTCAATAAAATGAGCACTGTTCATGTTTCAGAGAAATGAACTTAAGCTCCAAGGCCAATAACCCCCACAGTCAAGAGCTCCTGTAAGCACTGTTTCTTAGCTCTAAACCAGAGATACTTTAGTTGTCGATGAAAAGAAAGTGAGAAAAAAAGTTCAACTTAGTAACACAACTTGATCCAAGCAGTATGTAAGCGAGAAATAAAAAGAAACAAAGCAAGCTGGAAACTAGCTGCAGAGCTGGACCTTTAAGGCAAATAGTGTTCAGCCTCCACTAGAAACCCAGGGACAGAAGCAACAGCCCCTCCCTGACTACACCCAAGTTAAACCACATTTGCCTCTCATAGCCCAGAAAGAGCATCTAGTACTGCAAAAAATAAAACTGGATTGAGGAAGAGGTAAAAAGGGAGAGACAAAGAAGCAGAACAAGAGTATTGCAGATGAGAGGAAAAGAGTTAGAGCAGAATTACACTATGTGGGTTAGAGGACAGAAGAACACATAGGAGAGACAAAAAAGGTAATGCAAAGAATAGTGCAGGAAGTGATATGCTGTGATCCTTTACAGGAAAGAAACAAAACCAAATTATGAACCCCATGACAGGGGCTGCAAATAGCCAGACAGGGTGGGATACAACACATGAAGAAACCGGAGTCTCTCCAAAACCCAGGACCTTCTCTCCAGAATTCACTCTGTGGGTAGTACTGTGTGCTTAAGACTTTATCTCAGGCAGACAACAGAATCACCTGGGTTTTTTACACTGTACATTCTGCACAGTGGTCACAGTCTATATTGAACTCCCATTCTCTACGTCAAAACCCAAACATTACTTTCCATCTTCAGCAATACCTTGAACAATCAAGCAATATTAAAAAAAAAAAAANNNNAAAAAAAATTTAAAAAAAAAAAAAAAAACTCAGGTAAAAACAACTGCCCTCCAATGTTATTCCCACTCTAAGTCTTTTGCTTAGTGAGGTAGGGGAAGGATGAGAGGAAAGTGGCAGGGAAGGGGTGAGGACATGTTCCAATGCCAAGCACTACTTAGTTGATGTTTTCTTCTTTCTACCAGCAATTCAAGTTCAGCAGAAAGTAACAATCCAGAGACAGCTGACATCTGACTGACTGCTGCAAAATGTCCTGATTTGACATGGGCACCTCTTGTCCATTCATTTCCCACCTTCCCTGGAAACACTGCTCCCCTGCTATGTTTGGATTATGTACCACCTTGAAAACAGAGCCTAGACTATGGCTTGTCAATAATTTCATGTATCACAGTTTGCAGTGTATTGTTCTAAAGGACATATCAAGGTTCCTCAGTTGGCAGCTCTTAACTGATAAAAAAATCCCTTCTCTAGCAGTCAAAAGTGAACTACTCTTCCATGACATCAGGAACCACTGTAACACTGTCAAAACTGATAAACTCTAGGTTTCAAGCAGTTTGTGGACAACACTTCTTGACCCTTCTAACTGCCCTTCTAAATAGCCAGTTCTCTACACAAGACCTGAAAGCATCTTGGTCTCCACACAAACGCTCACTATGGTGAGTGGGGAGGAAAAAATAAAAGAAAAACCCACAGCAATCCTGCACAGCCCTTCTTAGCTGCAAGAAGCTGGTTCTTGCTCTAAAGCATTCAATTCATCTAGTAACTGGCAACAAAGAAAATACTTCCTCCATCTTGCCCTGTTAAACTAATCAATAGTTTTGTATAATACAAGAAATAGAGGTTATTTTCCCTTCCTCACTATTGTAAATTGGTAAATTACTATTTATTCAATAAAGCTGATTTAAGAAAAATATTTCTTGAGGTATCTTCATAGTTACAAAACTCCTGAAAGTTCTGTATTCTGTATTATTGCTATAATGGACTTTTTTGAGTCCAATCATTCAACAGATCAAAACAACTGAGTGTGGCAGAGCACAGTGATCATGACACTTCTGACCTCTACTCAGGTATTTCTTCAGCTTTTAAATTAACTTTGCATAAAGAAGGAAAGAAATACAGGAAATATTGAGGTTACAAGTATGTGAATAGAAACTGACTCACCACAGTCCTTTGCTTGTTGGGCAGGAAGACTCTAACAATAGGCTTCTGTGGAGACTTAGGGTTACTCCGTGACATATCAGCAGGGTTTTGATACACTGAAAGGGATGAAGGTGCTGCAGAGAGGCTAGAGGAGGAAGATGATGCAACTGTATCTGTTGAAGCTGAACTGGAGACAGAGAAATCAGTTCCATTCCCCATGGATTCCAGTAACTGCTGCTCTCTCTGCTGTAGAGCATCAAGCTTGCTGGTGTACTCTTCATAGGCCTGTGAAGGAACAGCAGCTGTTTTAACCATGTAGCAGCCTCAGACAAAACCAGAAATCTAAATTCGGAACAAACATGAAACAAAACACTTCCTGAACTAATGCAAATTTCCCAGGAATATGAACAAAATGGTCTGGTCAAATTCTTTAGGATACAATGAAGAACATCATGTTAAAGCTTCTGAACCAATAAGTAATGCTTTAATAAATTAAATGAAGAAAAGGATCAAAGAAATCCTAAATTACAGTTTCAAAGCCCCTGCACTGAAGATCCTAATTCACAATCACTTAAAAGAAAGACAGAAATCTTTAACCAGTATTGCCAGCTGCACTGCTGAATTACTGTGCTTCAGATAAATTTATCATTCTGTTGCAATGACAGTTAAATACTTCTAATGCAAACACTAAGAGAAAGCTCAAATCTGCTTATTATCATCTGTACTTGATGCCTCACCAGCTCAGCGTTCACAATCCTTCACCTCTGGCACTATCCTTTCATACCAAATAGTACGAAAACCATTTTTCAGTTACAACGCAACACAGTTTGCCCTGTTTCAAACAGGGCAAACACGTAAAAGTGATCCTTTGAAAGTTTTTGACATCTTTTCAGCATGTTTATATAAAACCTGATCACACAGCTCAAGTTTCTTAAACAAACAAAAAAATCAGTAATATTAAATTTGCCCATTAAGTCATTATTAAACGTTGTCAAGTTTAACATTACTGCCAAGATCTATAAAACAAATACCTAATCAGTATATATTTTTCTTTAAAGTGTGTTACCCACAACTTTGTAACAAGAAAAGCAACCTGGGTTTCACACTATGGAAGCATGTCAGTGTTACCTGACATATTTAGATCTTGTTTAGACCTGTACAGAAAAGAAACAACCATCTTCCAAACCTGACATGTAAGCAGTAGGGAATAGAATTTTCTACCTTTCTCTATAGCAAGACCAAGATCCATACCAATATGCATAAATTATTCAGTGATATTTTCAAGTATATTTATACAAAAGAAAAATACTTGGTGGTTCTAGTTTGTTTGGGGTTTTTTGTTTGTTTGTTTTTTGTTTTTTGGGTTTTTTTGTTTGTTTTTTTATTACTTATTTTACTTGCTTTCCCACTTTTTTGTTTATAACTGTAGCTTAATAAAGTTACAGGGGAACTGAACTGACCAAAAAGTCTGCAGCATCTACATGTGGAAAAAGAAAAATAAAGAGAAAAAACAACCAACATTTAGTAGTGCAGCCACAAATACTACATTCTATTAGGAATTTATTTCTCCAGGTTAAACGTGCAGGCTCATCAAATCCAAACTGCTCTTGCTGTGTAACAGCGGTTCATCCCTCCCTTTTAAGAAAGTCTAGCATCCTCCGAGGTTGGACCTAGGTTCAAAGTGTGTCACCATCCATACACTGTTAACAAAGAAAATGGTAATTTTGCAGCAACGATTAAGAAAGAAAAAGCATTTTCAAGAATGGTGGTGAACATCGCAGTTGCAAATTCTAAATTTTATGGGTTCCACTTCTAATAAACATACATTAGTTGCAAGAAACAGAACTATTTAATATTTCTTTTAGAAACTGAAGATGTCTAGCATTTCACAAATAGACCCCAAACTCTGAGACTTAAAACCAAAACATTTTCACTCTAACCCAATTGTATTGTCAAAAGTAAATTGAAAGATTACCCAACTATAAATAATGACATTTTTTGGCTGTACAATAACACATGTGTCTCTCCTACTTCCAGGATCAACTTTGCATGGAAACTTGAGTAAAAGCTCCATGTGTCAAGAATTATTTTCAGTAAACAAAAATTAGGAAACATAAACTGTTACCATTTCACCAATACTGTTCTAAATACTTACTTCCCTTTCTCATGAACATTGCAAAATATTATTCAAACACACGCAACATTACATTGCTTCCGGACACTCGTGGCTTTAGTTCCTTCACAAAATTACACACAACTTTCAAAATACTCAATCCTACAATGTTTACATTGGCAGCTTAATCTGTCACCAATGCAAACTCAAAGTCAAATGATTTATCTTAAGAGAATAAACAAGGAGTATGGAAAGCTGGGAGCTCTAGCTGGCTTTGGGTTCTACACCACTGATTTCTGCAAAAAGCTCTCTATTTTTTCTGAGAACAAAAGCTCTCAAGTACCATAGTTATTAGGTGTCATAGCAGAAGACCCCACAGTAAAACATAAAGGAACTAGAAATGCACTGCTAGACTTTAAACACATTCTTCTCTTAAAAAAGAAAAAAAATTCTTCTTATACAAAAGGAACTACAGTACATGCAGCAGAAACAGAGTATCTCCAAAAAAAATTTCATTTCACAAAGTTTAAGTACTCTGGGGAAACAAAGTTTCATCTGATGGTTAGCACCAACAGACCTTACAAAGACAACAGCACCAAGTCGAGACAGAATTATTCTACAGAGTTAAATTCAAAGATTGCTACATTAGCAAAGCTGACTTATGTCAAGTATTTCTAGCTAAAAGAAAGATCATGTTGCAGATTTGGCCTATCTACTAAACTGACCTGCAGCAGTACAGCCACCTTAGCAGACAGGCATCAACAGCTCCAAAAACCTTCAAGTCAGTCAAGGTCCTCTGGGTCAACTATGAGACTGATTTCTGACAGTATTTCTCAAAAACAAACTACAAAGATTAAAATTAAGTCTGTACAGAATCAACAACATGAAAAATATTAAGACAAATATTCAAAAAGATCATTAAATCAAGGATTTTAAAGGCATTTCAGAAGGAATAGTTTAGGAAATCTAGACTGCAATCCAATCTGTTTACATATTTCCATTAAGTAACATTCTACATAAAACTTAAATTCTGCTTAATACAGAATCACAAGAGAGAAAAAAGGGTCGGAAGATATCTGCAGAAGTCATCTAGTCCTAACACATTTAGCACAAAAATTATTTTTAAGTTCAATGAGGTTGCTTAGGGCCTTGCCAAAACAAGCTTTGCAAGACTTGAAAGATGGAGAGCCCACAAGCTCTGGGCAGCCAGTTCCAGAGCTCAAAGCCCACACTCATGATGAAGATTTGTCTCTTATGAAATGAACTTGATGCTCACCAGCTGTGACATTGCCCCTTCCCTGTTTGCTGTGCAGGGCTGGGAAGAGTCTGACCCTCTCCTTAGGTTCAAAGAACCTGTAGATTCTTCCCGAAGCTTCTCTTCCCCGTGCTGAACACCACCCCAAAGCAGTAACACAAGTAATGAGTGGATGGGTGCCTCTTCATTTGCTGCTGCAGCCCAGTGTGCAGTTTGCTGCTGGTGTCATGAGAGTGGGTCACTGACAGCTCAGACTGCTCCCAACTTGGTGTGAATTTACAAAGTTTCATTTCACAAAGTATATATTTGAAAAGATAAATATTAGATTAAAATCAGCACAACTTGTCAATCTACACATAACCCTATGGTTATCAAAAACAGAACAAAAAGCGAATTTTAATTATATTGCATATCCGTATATTTGCACACCAGATAATAGCCTCATACATGTAAGAACACCCCTGAGACTTCAGCTAAGTAAAATGCATCAAGGCCTGATAAGCTGCAAAGTCCAGCTAAAGATGGCATGTTTATATTCAATGTGCACACATGCCAAAATACAGCTGCTTTCTTATTCTGCTGTATATATTCTGCAGTTTTAACTGTTGTATATACTCAGGAGCAGCAGCCTCAAAGTTATTTCTTAAATGTTGCAACCTACTGACAAAATAAAACTGACCTCAGAAGTCAACAGAATTTGAGAGATGTTATGCAGATGTGCCAGAAGAGTTCTGTTGATGAGGACAAAGGATTTTTTCAAAAATATGTGTTTTTTTCTTACATATAATTTATAATACCTTTGAAATTTGTTTTCTTGGGCCATGATCAGGCTATACATTCTAGTGAAATCATCTAAGGAAATAAAAAGCAACTTTTTTATTTATTTGTGAGAAACCCAAGTAGCAAAATACAATTTCTCCTTCTCTCTGCCCACTACTACATCTGGTTAGAACACCAGTCCAAACTCAAGTAGTTAACTGTTTTTGCCAGGCTCTCTCTCTTCCTCAACTGACTTTAGATAATATCCACACACTGCAAGACTCAAAAGCCTAAACTATAGGTTCCTAGTCTTTGAAACTGAGATTGTGTTTCTATTTAAAAGATGTCTGACCTTTTAGGCTGTTGATCAAATGCAAATCCCACTAAGTTAAATGGGAGCTGAAGATAGACAGTAACATACGTCACGATTTCTTCATTTAGTAAGACTCCTAAATCTGTACTTAGTCTAACTTTAGACACTCCAGTTTTGGTCCAACATATTTGAACAGCATCTGTTCGGAGGCTGGTAAAAACCAATCTGAAATTCTCCCAGAGGGCCACCAGGTTTCCCAGTGTCTATATGCAGTGTTAGCGTTTTCCTGGAATCCCACAGTCTGGAACAATCTGAGATTCATCACCAAGATCTATTTTAAACTGTATCTGCATGCTGTTGCAATAAGCATACTTCAGATCAGCAAAGAGTAATCTTCTTTAATTAACTAATTTGACCTCCTGCATGGATTCTTCAGATATACAGGAATAAGAAATTAAATACTCTCCTGACATTCAACAGCCAAACTTGCAAAACTGAGAACAGCAACACCTCTGAATTAAACACGTCCAGGCAAAGAGAAAGTTAGGAAAAAAAATAAAAATCACAGTAGCTGGGGGCAAACATACCTCTACCCCCACAATTCTCATTTTAAATTGCTTCCAAGAGTAGGAGTAAGAAAGAGAATGATTCTTACAAGACAGTATTAGAAAGCTGACCGAGTTCTAGAACTTATTTTGATACCACTGTAATTCTATACATTTGCATACTGGTTCATTTTGGGTAGAGTCCAAATTAAAAAAATCAAACCAAACCAACCCAACCCCAAAAGACCTGGCAGCTTAGTCCTGGACTGTTAACTGAAGTAACCAAGAGGTCCAGAATGCAACCCCATCCCAGACAACAACTTACATGCACATGGGCCAATACTGTTTCAGTTCTTGCACATTGAGTGCTCATAGGTAATAACATACACATGACTATGGGGCAAAAAGGACACTCAGGAGTTGGGAAGTTTAAATAGGTAAGGCCTCCCTGAACAGTCATTAAGAATCTACGAAGGCTAACAAATCTGATTAAGTCATTTAAGCACGATCCCTCCCTTCTAAGTTTGAGCTGAGTGCTTTTGGCCACCCTGGGTCTGTGCAACCCATTCCAGTTTGTACACAGCATTTGTTACCAATACACAGGCCTTTACACTCCTTCCCCTAAGTCAGTTTATCCTTTTCAGCGGTATTTTATGGCAGAGACAAATAAATATCAATTCTGATGGATGGCCTAAAGAATACAAAACTGTGTATTTTAACCGTTTTTGCTAAGTGAATCCCAGGTTTTCCCAGTATCATAACTTTTTTTGTATCAGCCTTTTTTTGCAGTAACAGGTTCCAATATTTACAACGCTTAGACAAACCCTTAGGAAAAGGGTTTTTCCATGGTGAGTCACAAATGATGTATTTTGGGAAACAGCACTTCAAGGACTGATATAACGCAGTAAGAAATTATGTGGGAAGATGAAAATCATTGATGTTTTCAGCTACTGAGATACAGAGTGCTTCCAAAAAGTGTGGTAAAACCTACTGAGAAACTCCTGCAGCCTCTTTACCAGGAGAAAATAAAAATACAATTAGTAATATTTCTATATCTACTGAGTCAAGCAGTTATTTCAAATATTTGGAGCACCTCTCCTATGAAGACAGGGTGAGAGAGTTTGGGTTCTTCAGCTTGGAGAAGGCTCCAGGGAGACCTTACAGCACGTAAAGGGGCCCTACAGGAACATTGGAAGGAGGCTTTTTACATGGCCATGTAATCACAGGACAAGGGGGAATAGCTTTAAATTGAAAGAAGACAAGTTTAGATGAGGTATTAGGAAGAAATTGTGAGGGTGGTGATGCACGGAAAAGGTTGCCCAGAGATACTGGGGAAACCCCATCCCTGTTCTAGGCCAGGCTGGATGGGGCTTTGAGCAAGTTGGTCTGCTGAAAGGTTCCCAGCCCATGGCAGGGGGGGTTGGAACTTGATAATCTTTAGGGTCGCTTCCAACCCAAACCATTCTGTGGTTTGACAGTGATTTCCAGGGGCCTGTTTGAGCTGAGGTCACACACAGCGAATGGGAGAAGTTAAAAGCCAAGATTACATAAGAAGGAAATTTGGCTACAAGCTATTTTTGGATCTTAATACAGTCATTGCTTACTAGATTTATTCTTTCTTCCAGACAGAACAAACAGAAAAGTTTTTCTTACCATCATATTAGAGAACATTGACAAGATTTCCAAAGCTATCACTAATTATAATGATTAGAAGAAAATTATGTGGTTAATGACAAATACTCTTTTCTTTCTTCTGTACATTTTGTTTCTTCCCCTGTATCTTAGACATATACTCAGAAGTCTCTCTGCAGCTTTGTTCTCCCTCCTGAGCCTTAATTTTCCTGCCCAGGAAGGACTAAGGCCAGCAACTTGCTGCCCTCAAGCTCCACACTATATTTTCCACCCAGGTTTGCACACTCTTCTCTACTCTCCCTGCTACACACTCACCTTTATAAGACCATCACTGAGGAGTGATGGATCAAGACAAGGAGATACCCCTCTTGCAGGAATAATTAAATATATGCTGAGCTCCACACAGCACAAGTCAATCACTTTCAACATTTAAAGAAAAGCATTCTTCTTTCATAGTCAGTTGATGAAACCTGAAATGTTGGCTGCAACAACAGCTGTCAGTTTTAAAGTTCTTTTGACGTAAAATGCATTGACACCCTCTCCTGAATTTGGGGAAAAAAAATCTGAAGGGGGTGAAAATTTTGTATTCACTCTCAGATGAACACAGAAACAAAAGTTTCTATTTCTTGAGCAACTGTAACTAAGGCATAAATTCCTTTTTATTTTTAAATGACATGTATGTTTTATATTCAGTGCACAAATAATGTTACTATAACCTTTGAATGCTTAATTTTCAGAATTATTTTCTTGTTGAATTCTTCACCTTTCTCACAAGCTTCTGCTCTCCCCAACCCCTCCTTTCACTTTTAACTGAAAGTCACGTTGTCACCAGGTTCAACCACAACATCACTTGACAGGTCTTCAGAGGCAGCTCCAACACAGGTCAGGAGCCAGTGTACTGGGTGCTGCAGGTTCTGTGAACATGAGCAGGTAGTGAGAAGTGTAGTAAATTAAAGATGTAAAGCCAGTCAGAAGTATAAAAGAACCAAACAAAACCTATGATGCTGAAACTTTACACACTGGTAGATGGATGGATAGCTGTCAGACTTGTCAGAAGAATAAAAATAGCCATGGTTTTGCAGGAAGCATTACAATAAAACTAGATGTTTACAACTAGTGAAAGGCAATATGGGTGAAAGCAGAAGTGTTCATTTGCAGATACTTACCTAGCATTTAGTTTTGGCTTATTTCAACTTTTGCTAAAAAAAAGACAACATGCTTGCTGATAGCAACCTCAACAGATGATCAAGAGGCACAATCTACTCTCTTAAGGAGTCCCTAAGAGTCAGTCAGGTTTTATGGAAGATGCAAAGAGATCAGAGCAGCAGAAGGATTTTAAAATCAGCATCAATACAGGCTGAGGTATGAAGGGATTGAGAGCAACCCTGCAGAACAGGTACTGGTGAATGGAATGTTGGACAAGAGATGTCAACAGCTGGGGCAATGAGCTGGCACTCACAGCCCAGAAAGCCAACCCTATCTTGGGCTGCATCAATAGCAGCGTGGCCAGCAGGTCAAGGGAGGTGATGCCCCTCTTGTGAGACTCCACTCGCGTGCTGCATCCAGCTCTGGGCTCCCAACATAAGAAGGACATTGAGGTGTTGGAGATGGTACAAAGGAAGGTGACAAAGCTGATGAGAGGGCTGGAGCACCTCTCCTAAGAATACAGGCTGAGGCAGCTGGGGTTGTCCAGCCTGTAATAATTAAAGGGCCTTTTGATATTTAAAGTGATCTATCAGACAGACTTTTTAGCAGGGCCTGCTGTTACGGGACAAGGCCCGATGGTCTTAAACTAAAAGAGGGTAGATCCAGACTAGATA
>VWYO01011095.1:488053-500333 GCA_013400275.1 Rhadina sibilatrix
CCCCACCGCCAGCACCCACAGCTTTTGCATCACAAAAACTCCACCATCCTTGTTGCATTTTCACAGCCAGCAGAGCCAGCAACTTCAGCCCATCTTTCCTCCTTGCAGGCTTGCTTGTTCAGACAAATCAGCCTAGTTTGTGTTGTAAGCACAGCCCCGCCTTGCAGACCTTCAGTCAAGACAGAGCCCCCCATCTTTGCTGTGCAAAACACCCTGAAACACTAAGTTCTTAAGAACTTACATCTCTGGAGTTCAGCAGCACTCACAGATATACAGGTTTCTTTAAACTGTCCAAATAAAACCCAAATGTGCAAAAACAGCCTAGCAAAGGTCTCACTGCTCATAAGCACATACATTCCAGGACAGCAGCAAAGAACTGCCTAACAACAGAGGCACCAAAAACATGGCATAAGGAATCCTTTTATCAATCAGTTCTGGACAAAAGAGCTTGTTCCTACACCACAAAATAAACCAAAATTTTTAAAGAATTAAGTAATCCCTTTATCCACTCTTTATTCACACTTTTTTAGTAGTAAAAGAAAACTGCCTGAAAGTTAGTAAGAAAGAACAGATTTGGGAGGTTTTTTTTTTGTTTATTATTCTTATGAGCAATCCATTATATTTATGAAACCCACATCTTTAGGAAACCATAAAACCACAACTGTCAAGTATCTTACAGAAATACAAAAATTGATGCCAGTCTCAGAGATGGTTGCTGGAAATCTTAATGCATTCTGAAGTAAACCTGCAGTGCATCCAGTACTGCCCACATGCAAGTCTGGTCGCTTTCCATAGGAAACAGAACGGGGATTTGAGACACTGTTTAAACTGTAGTTCCATGAAAAAAGTAATGAATCCTTTGGATAACCAAATCCAAATACTTGGATAACCATATCATTTTTCCAAAAAAAGCATCAAATAAATGTTTCTGTCCTATCTTGTAGCATTAGGTTAAGGTTATTCTCTATCACAAGAGATTAGATTTGATTCTCCTTTTAGTGCTGCTGACACAAGGAAGCTGACGCAGGCTAACATAGACACAGGCAGCCAGACAACTGGAAATATTCCAGATATACTGGAATATATCAACTTGAATCTGCCTATTGCAGATAATTGTCCATTAATTTTGCAAATAAGCACTCCCTTACAATGCAATAAAGACAATGACCTATTTCAAGCCAGAAGCAAGTCAGATACACTAGAAGTCTAAATCCATTCTATTCAGGGAAGACCATGGCTGCACAAATCACAGAATATGTTGAGTTGGAAGGTACCCACAAGGATCATTGAGTCCAACTCCCAGCCATGCACAGAACCATCCCCAGGAGTCACACCAGGAGCCTGTTCCAGTTCCCCCCAGAGAAGATCACAGCACTAACCCTGAGAAAGCTCAAGAAGTCTTTGGACAATAATTTCAGGTACACGCAAGGCTAAGCCACAAAGTTATTTTCACATCCCTTGCTGCTTGTCAAAATGTGCAGTGCCTGAGACATCACAAAAAGCAAAACGTATCTTTCGTACTTTCTGCACCTGGCATCACTACTCAAATCTTGCAGTGCATCCCATCTCTAAGCTCTGTGACTCATACTTGGTAGAAGACACTGAAAGTTCAAACCTATTCCATAAGAAAAAAAAAACTGCATTATTTGTCCAGGAACAGTATGCCCTGCATTTGGATTATCATACTTAGTAATGACTGAGAATACTTTGATACAGCTAACAATGTAATTAAAGAATAAACCAATTAAAAAAATTAAGCATTTCATTTGGAAACTGCTTTATAAAGAGGACAAAATCATTAATACCTATCCAATACTATTCCAATCAGTCCTTTCAGGATTCTTTCTTACAAGATCAATTCAATTGCTTGGTTGCCTGAGCAAGGATCCACTTTGCCAGAAAACAATTAAGAAAGCTGTCTTGTATGAGATTGTCTTAAGCTGGACTAATATATCAACTTACTTGAAAGTGAGATGTGTGGGTGAAAGGCAAGAGGACATAGGAATGGGGCTAATTCCAGAGCAGCCTACCAAACTATTTGCATGGCAAGATGCAGAATATGTGCATTTCAGTTTCTATGCTGACAATCACCGTTGCCTCTTTCTTGTACTTTGGTCCCTCCTTCAGGTACTTTCCCCCCCTCACTCATCTTGGTCCCAGTCCTCTTCTTAACTCTTACTAAGCTTGCTTCTCATTTTCTGCAGGCATGTGCTGGAAGCACAGACAGTAGGATGGAGAGTCCTTGCCTTCTTCCAATACTCCATGTCCCTGTGGAAGTTTCTTGCAAGTTGTGCATTTACTGTGTTATTTTTTCCACTTTTCCTACTCTCCTGGCTCTTCATGTTAACCACATTTTCAACAGTGCAGTTAAAGTTTTTATTAAACAAGTGTGAAAAACACCAACAGCTGAAAAACTTCACTGAATTGAAAACCAGCTTGCAATGGCTTTCACATGAGTTTATGCAAGTGACATGAAGGCCAACATCAAGCTTGCCTTTCCCTACTTTTTATTAATCTCAGAGAATAATTTTTATCATTTTTATATATAGATCCTTTAAAATGTCTGAGATAGCCAACAATGGAAAACTGTCGAAGTCTCTAAGTAGGCAGTTCAAAATGAATCAGTAAAATTTACTGACTAGTAAATAAGTTACAGAAACAGTATCTACAGAAGTGACTGTAGCCAAGAGAAAAAGGATCCATTATCTCTTTTTCCACAAAAACCTATGAACGTATCTTTCTAGACTCATGACAAATGGCCTTAGGGAAGATGCACAAGACTACGTTTAGGAAGGAAAATCCTCAAGAAGAGGAACAGCATTTTCAATACCATCCTGTCTGACAACTAGGATCATAACTAGGTCAATTAATACAGTAATGTGATCAGTGAGCATCTGCTGTAAGCACAGCAGTTAATTAAATATTAAAAAGGCTTCAAAACGAAAATCTATTTTCTGTTTAACAGGCAACAGTTTTTATGAAGGAAAGACTAACTTGTAACTAGCAGTGCAGGTTCCAGCTGCATCTGACATTGTCCCTGTTAAATAAAACCATCCCACCAAAACCAAACGCCCAACAACTTCCATCCTTCTCCAAAAACTAGGAAACATCTAAGTTAACATTCAAGTATCAAAGTACCATCTTTGCAAAGTTCACAGCAGAAACTCACTCATTTCTCTGCAAACCATCAGTTGCAACTGAGAGTAATCTATGTCTTGTTGCTTTCATTAATTCTAAACACAAACTCAATTGCTCATCATTCAGCTCTACTCTTAAAGCTGAATAAACAGCCTTTCAGTCTGACAGGTTTTGCCCCTTAAGTTGCCTCCTCTTTAACAAAGGAATTTCATCTTATGAGTGTTTAAAAAAATATATTTTTAAATAAATTCAAAACCTGTAAATGATAAAGCTTAGTGAAGTCTCTCCTTGTAACACAACCACACAGTTTCTCTGTAAGAATGAAGCCACAAGAGCCTTAGGCACTGATTGCAGCTCACACCAGCCAAGATGGTGGGTGCAGTTACACTGTCCTTGGCTATTTACCCCTACTCTCTGCCTTACTCTTTCTGCATAACATAAGCCTTCGGCTGAACCCTTTCAATACACTAAACAAGTGAAAAATTGTTCTCTTTGTCAAGGTTAGCTTTCTGTCAGTCTACTGTGCTTAAAACAGCTTGGCAAAGGACCCAGGGATCATCTCGGCTGGTGAAAAAGTCACCCTTCCTCTCTATAGCTCACAGTTAGATGGATTCAGGCTACCATGAAGCAGCAGTTTTCCTGTTTAGGTTTCAATTCTCTTTCCTTCTCCCACTTTTTCCATCACCTGCCATCTTTGCTGCTTGCTGCTAAGTAGAATTTGCCTCCAAGCACTATAAAAAGGAAAGTTAACAAATGTTCTCTACCACAGTAGAACAGCAGTGTGTGGAAAAATAAGAGCTGCCTGTATCCCTCATTTAAATCATTAACCACCAGTTGCACAGCTAAATCTTTAATTCCATATTTTTCACGGCTTTTGTGTTGCAGTACTACTAGTCCCTCTTATTCACTTTGATACTAATTCAGTAGTCACGAGGATCACGCACAGACTGAGTTCAGGAACAATTCACTGTATTTACGTTCATGAATTCAACAATTTCTCCCTAGACAGCAACAGGTTTAAAAAAATAAAAGATGAAATAAACTATCTAGATTTTCTAACCCATTTGAGAAGGAAATTTTGCTTAAGCCAGGTAACTACCACAGAGTCTCAATAACACTAAATCCACGCATTGGTGACATTTAAGAAAGATTATCATGAAGACACCAGACTCTGTACACCTTAAGCTGAAAAGTCACATTTGTGATGGAAAGTAAGCAGCCAGCCAGCTAATTGCAATAATTGGCTAAAAGAAGCAAATGCTCGTCCAGCAGAGCTCTTACACAGGTTGGGTCACATTAATTAAAATGACAAAACAAATAAACTCAGTTTCAGCTGAACTACAGAACCTAATTCTTCTCTCTCACTGCCAGATACACAATTAATTAGACTATGCAGACAAGATAATCAGCACCTATTTAAAAGTTCATATTATCAATCCATAAAATAATTTGCCATAAACTTTGCAATATTCCACCACTAAACTGTTACTACACAGTGACTAGTTTCCTACCAACTAATTAGAAAATGTAAAAGACAGCTGGAACTGTTAGTCAAGTACAAATATACACTCCTTGTTTAGAAATAGCTGTGATCCAATAAAGAAATTAAGGTATCCTATTTTTAGCACAAACAGATCTCAAAAGCTGAAACAGAGCAAATGCACTTGTTTTTTTTTTTATTTTTAAAACACAAGTAATGTGCTCCCAGTCAAGGGAAACAGTCAAATAGGAACTGCCACAGAAACCACATTCTCCTAAACAGCATTCTACGTTCTACTCAGCAGACCACCCTGACTTAGCAGCCCCAGTACCACCTTGGAAAATGAAGTCATTTAAAAGGCAGAATTGGCTCCTTGACACTCATTGTAGAATTAGGAGAGGAAAACAAATTACACTAACTACTTAACCTAGAATCTGAAAAAAGTTACATCAATTTCAATGATTTACATAGGATTAAAAATGTCACAAGAGACACTACAAACTGTATTCTAGCAGAATTACAGAACACTTAAAGAAGTCTTTTCTGAAAGCTACCTCAGATGATACTAAAGACTCACATTTACATCTACATTACTTAAACCTATTATAGAGAATATTTGACCTATTAAGTTTAATGAATAAATTTTCAAAACCTGCTCAAAGATTGAGGCATCAATATACAACCAACCAGTTCCAAACATCTAGATATTACCAACTTCTTAGCCATAAAGACATATTTTATTTCAGCTTGATTTTATAGTGCTTTTCAAACATCATTAGTGAATAACTTGTACTAGAGAGAGAAAAACTACTCTGACTCCAGAAATATCTACCCCAAGAATAAACCCTTTATCTGAGATAAGGCGGAGAAAAAAAATTAAGTTACTGTGTGCTCCAAGTGTCAGAAAATGTTACCTGAACACAATGTAACTCATTTGCAGAGTATTAATTACTTACTAGTGCATTTAACAACAGCTTTACTAATAATGATACTGTTTAAGCGGCCTCACTGTGTAACAGATCAAGACATTAGAGCTGGTATCCCTCTTCTTAGGGTCAAAAAAAAATTCCTACCCACCTAGTTACGCAACACATTTTTAAACTAAGTTTAATTGTTCATTAACAGCCTCTTCTGCTTGTCCCCCAGAAGAAAGATTTTAAACAAAGTTGGTATGTTTCATGTAGAAATTGAACTGCCCCTTCATGTTAAGCTTTGTGCAGGTATACTGGGGCAACCCACAAAAATATTTCACTCGATCAGAACCTTAGAAAAATAAAAGTGCCCTTCAGTGCTCTAACACACTCACATGATCTCCTGAATTTAATACAGACAGTGTGGAAAATTCATTTGATACTGAACCATACCATATCTGGCACTGCACAACAAGCTCCATTTTGAAGAGAGGTTCTGCTTTCTGATTTTAAATGCTCATGTTGGTTGGGGAGCATCACGGTGGGATGATAACTGGCAGCACTGCTCCCTCAAAACTACTGCCTGAATTGGCAGCACCCTCAGCCAAAAGGAACGGTTAGCAAATTAGACTTTTGCCTGTTTTACTCTTTTTTGCTAGGGTCTACATTCCTAAAACACCATCAGAAACAGAATAAAGAAAGACACTGTTGCTGCTCCTTCAAAACTCACAAATGCTAAAAAGGTGTAACAAACCAAACACTTGCAGCAAGGGGCTTAAGCAGGAGAAAAAAAAAAAAAAGCATGCAGTTCTGCATCAACCAGCCTTTAGCACTGGCCACAGAAGGGAGAATCAGTTGACTGAATACACATTTCAACATTTTGGAAAGAAGCTGTGCACAGGAGGGAGGATTTTAGGAGGATTCCCTTGCATGCCCCAAAAGCTCAAGAGCAACTGGAATAAAAAAGCTGAAGCAAATGAACATGTATATTGCATGCTGACTTCTGTATCCTGCACTAGCTGTGAGAAAGTAGCTGCGCTCACACACAGATGTGTGAACGGTTGAAAATGATGAAAACCATCTCACACCTCACAAAACGAAATGCTGTACCCAGAACTCTCACGTGGTCAAGGCTGTTGGAAATATACACTTGCTACACAAGAAGCTCACAGACACCTTCACATCCCTGGCACACTGGCAAAGCTATGGCATGCAATCCTATTTCTATAAAAGGCATGCTCAGAAGGGCTCCAGAGAGACCAGGGAAGACTGTTAAAACCTGGCAGGGGAAAGCTCAAGACCATAAAGTCTAAGGTGTCAGGACCTAAACCTGGCAAGTCCAGCTAAGGAAATCTCATCTGAGCACAATTTCTCATTCAAATATAAAAAATTAAGGCTCTAATTGAGTTTTATGGGACAAAGATTATTTATAATAACCAAACAGAAAAGGGGGACACACACATCATACTACCACTATTCCCCCTAACCACATTCCTTTAGCATCCAACTTCACAAGTGTTTTGGAACTCACTGGGTGCTCCTCATGTTGAGTGGATTCCATTCACCAAGTTTGCAGAAAACTAGTCCAGCAAAAGCAATGCTGATTTTCTTCAGTATCAGTGAATGAAGTCAATTCAGGACAGGACCTACGTGGTACCAAGTGGGCACAAGGGAGTAGGTCTGGCTGAGAAGTGTGATGTGGGCAGAGCAAAGGGCAAAACCTCCAGTTCTGGGTGTCAGAGCACCATTTGATTGACTTGGCTCTCTAACTGCAGTGACAGTCAGCAGAAGACACCACAGAGACTACAATTATGACAGGGCATTTCTGATGTACATTTCACCATCCTTCAGAAGCCAGTGGTTCAAACTGAAAATAAAACTTACGCTTGGGCAAAACTGTGTTTCAAAAAAACCCCTCCATTAAATCTGAAACACCTTCCTTGGAAGGCTGGACTGCAAGAGAATTAGCAATTCCATGATCAATCAAAACCTTCTTTTGTCTCCCTTATAAGTACAAATAAAATTAGGTTTCTTTCTAAATCAAATTCCCTCCAAAATATTTTGTGGATTCAAATTTTTTGACAGATATAACAATTAATTAAACTGAACTACAGATTTGTTACAAAGTGGAATAGTGCAGCCTTAATGAAACTTGGGGGTTATCAGTTTATGTTAAAAGATAGCTGCCATCAAAAGGTATCTGCATTAAAAAACACCAACCAAACAAAAAATACAGCCAAAACCCAAAATGTTCTTGGTCTACAGTATTTTTAACTTCATGCAACAAAAGAGTTGCCATTCCTGGCTAAACAAGTGTCAAGAAAGGTATTATTAGAACAGCTTTAAAAATAAGAGATCTTTGAGTTTAACAACTACAACAAAATACAAATGGGAATTAAGAAGCAAGACTATACGTCAGGAGAAAAAAAATCAGTACTGAACATTTTGTACCCAACCAGTTTGTGGATATCCACAGAGATAAGAAACAAGCCTCCCAAGACATCACAACCTTCCAGAAGGAGCCACCACTCTATTAAGCAAGTTTTGTGTAATCAAACAAGCTACCACAGGACAGAGCTGTTAATCCTATTCCTTTTTGGGAAAAACATTGTAGCAGAAATCTCTACTATCCCCACTAAACACAAGTATTTCTAGGTTGTGTTCTAATGTTCAATCCACCTTGACAGAAATAAGTCATAAAAACCCTAAGGGAAAAAAAAAAAAAAAAGAGAGGTTACCAAAGTCATTGTCTTTTTTTACACCTGGATCAACTTTCCCCCATCATTCCTGACATATGTTTGCCTGTTGAGGTGACAGTCTATTAATGAACAGCTTATAAGTTCAGAAGGTCTGTTATCATGCTTCACTATTGCTAACCATAAGGAAAAACATCTCCTAGTAACATGGAACCATCCCCTCTGCTACCACTTTAAATTCACTACTTCTGGCAATAATCACCGCAAGCCTGGCAAAGGAGTTATTTGCATTCTTCTTTGCATCAGAATTGACAATTTCCATTTCTTTTTTCAACAACTTCAGATTTTACTGAGTCGTTCTTCAAAGCTCTGACCTTCCAGACTTTACATCACTGCTAGTATTCTGCTCTAGACTGCCCTCAGCCAGACCATGCATTTCTCGACGCTGTGACCCTAAGTCAGTATTCAGCCATGGCCTTTCCCAGGCTATGTAAAAGAAACAATTATTCATTTATCTTTTGAGATATTCTACTGCAGAATACTAGCTACAAGATGCTTCACACCCAGCTCCACTTTAACTTGTCCTCACAATTAAATAGGATGTCATTCACAGACTATGAAGTTAGCTCAATCACTGAATACAAATGCAAGGAAATGTAATTGAGATTGAACATAAAATGTATTCCCAAAACTACAAAAGCAATGAAGTAAAAACCCAATCATACGGTTTCAAGTTTTTTAAATAAGTAGCATGTTTAATAGCAAACACTTTAGAGGAACAGACACTCTAAAGGAAAGTTGTTCTAATAGCCAGCACCATAGGTTCCCTAAATGTTATGCAACGAAGTCAACCCCACTTTTACTTCATGTGCCTACATGACGTTATGAGAACCCATCACTTACTTCATATTGTAAGGTTAGAGGTGCCTTTTCATTCTATCTTCATTTTATCTATCTTTTCAAACTGGTCACATTTTACTCTTAAATCTGTTTCATAGGATTAAGGTTTCTAAATTTATAACTAATATTCATGCAGGATAAATTCCAGCATTTCTGCCTAGAAAGCGACCATCCAGCAGCCCAGGCCCTCACTTCACAGCCTTCAAAGTAATTTTTGTCTTACAAAGAGCAGTTTAGGGCACAAAGCTCTGAGTACAGAAAATCCCATTTGAATTATTTAATATTGGTGTAAATAATCTCTAGCAACAAGAGCAGAACCTTTCCTCCCAGCTGTCACACACTCCTTACTATATCAACAACCCTGTAATGCTCTGAAAACCTTCCATCCAAACAATCTCTTGTCCCGAGAATTCATGCTAGGGAAGAAGCCAACCTCTGTGCCTGCGGACACCAGTTCACATCTGAGGCCTCCCAGCACCAGCAACCAAACAGAGAGTGGAAGAGCAACAAATTTCTTCTAAATGCACTTGCCCCTACCCTTTCTAAATCCTTCTGCCTCCAAGAAGTAGCCATTTCCTGTATCTTTTTTATGACTGCATGGAAAACCACCCTTACCAACTCTGAATTTTAGTATAGCGGAAAAAAGATTTAGCAATTATTATACTATTTATTAGAAGAGTTACAATACTCACTATTATAATATTTATAGTAACTGCACTTAGGCTACCAAAGCAACTTTTAAAGGTGTAAATTCACTGTTTGATTGAGAACTGGTCATGAGTTGAACACTTGCATTATACTTTGTTTTTCAAAGCCCCAACCCTTGAGAATTCGTAAGGGACAGTGATGCAGCTGTAAGCAACACAGAGCACTGAACTACAATCTCAACACAGAACACCTTGTTTACCAGCGGGTTCTAACATACAAGTAAGTGTGTGTAAGATGAATTCAACCTGTCAGAAATTCTTCTTGTCAGCTCCCCTTTTAAAAGCAGGAACTGAGTGCAGGACTGCCTTCTGGAAATCAGGACTGCATTTCCCTGCAGACTACAGGAACTGAAACCTTCTCAGGTATTGCCTTAAATAAGTAAGGTCATGCTCCTTGACAGGCTTCCACAGCAAGGTTACTTTTAAAGCCTAGATTTACCTTGTCTTTAAGCAACAAAACAAAACACTAGAACATGTATTTACATTACAGCCATGAGTCAGTTACAAGCATTTCAATACTTTTCTGACTTATGTCACTTTGAACTTGCATTATACTTTAGGTTGGCTTGTTTTAGTATTAAGGATAGTTTCCATTTTAACTGCATCAGCAATTTTTTGGGCTTGAACTTCATTAAGGTACAGGTTTAGGTGAAGTAATAGGTAATTTGTTTACTGTACTTATACAGTACACATCAGTTAATTACCTACAACTTGAGGAAGAACTAGCTAACTACAGAACCACATCAGAAAATAAAAACTCTACAACCAGCTCTGCCTAGAGACCCATGTGTTTCAGTATTTCCAATGCAGAAGTTTGCTTTTAAAGAATACAAGACTATCTCCCACAAACTTCCTAAATACTTACACCCATACTGACAACATACCAACCTTTCTGCTCAGCAGGTGTTCCACATGCTGGACCACTTGTCTCTCTGCCTCATCCAGGGAATATATTCAGGATGGAAGCAGAAGCAGCCACACTATGTCATCTACCATTTGGAAGCAAATCTAATGACTGACAGTCTAAAACATTTTTCAAGTTCAAGTGACTTAGAGCAGTTTCACAAACACCCCCTTCAGTACGAAAAATGTTTTTTAAAAACATTCTTGCCTCCTGCCTCTGCTTCTCTCTCTCTTCTCTCCTATACTTCAGTTTAAGCAGCTCAGCCGTATTGATGTTACTGTTTCAAGATCAAGTTATTGGATTAATTCCATATTTTATTTTTTTTTAAATGACAGAAATAACTGAGAAATTCAGAAGCTTTAAAGCCTCACTTTGCTGCTAAAAGCGTGCATTTGTTAAACCCCACTCTTCAGGTGTTTGGGTTTCTCAACCAGCTGAGCATTTCTCCTTACTCAGGAAAGTTCAGACTGGACCGGCATTACTCAAGGTGTTTAATCACCATGCTGGGTAGGTGTAAAATAGACGTGTACTGCCGAGTTTTGCCTACCTTCAGCAAGTAAGTAAATCAGGAACTCTTTAAGATGAGGGAATCAAACTCACGTCTTTCAAACATCCATAGGGACGGACTCTTTCCCTGCTTCTCCTTTCTGGCCATCGACCCAGGATGAGCTCTACCACTTCTCAAATTTCTCAACTCACTAATTCTACTATAATCCAGTATGCTATTAATAAATAAAGTGGATACAACCCTAGTCTTTGGGGAGTCGGGAATCAAATTGGTCCCCTCTGAGAGCAGCTGGTCCAAGCCAGCTCATTTTCCCTGCTGGAGGCTGGAAAGGAGAGGCTCCCAGGTGGGCTGGGCTCCTCGCAGAGCCACAGGGCTGCTCAGAGATGAGAGGTCTCGTACCAACTGCACAGACATACCAGGGAAAACTGAGCTGAAACACTCTCCAGCCGGTAACGTTGAGAACAAAACAGCAGAGCTTCTGGCATCTGTATTTACCTCCAGCACAGACTCGAGGCATGGCATCTGGCAGGCTGGTCTGCCTTGGATGCCTACAGTGAATTTGCGAAGCACCTTGTGTTGTTACCGCAGTTTATTCCCCCTTCCGAAAACATTTCAGAAGTGTTCGCAACTCACACTTCAGCCCCAGCAAAACAGGTAGTATCGCTCGCTCTCCGTGGGATTGGGAAGCTAAGTAATAAACCCCCCGAACACAGGAAGTATGTAAGAAAGACACCAACCAGAGGCCTGACATCCTCACTGCCTCCACGGTGCCCTGTCCGTTAACATTTCCAATAAGATGCTTTGTGCAAAAAACGTCCACAAAAGACACGTCCACAAAGCGAACCGAACCCAACCTTGGCTTTAAAATGCATTTCCAGGGTTTCAAAACCATCGGAGCAAACCGATGGCAAACCCCCCGATAACACCTTGGCCGGACACGGCACCCGCGGCCGCAGAGGCGCCGAGCCGGGCTTCTCCGCAACTCGGCCGAGACCCGCACCCTCCCCACCGCGGCCCCCGCTCCCTGCCCCCGCCG
>VWYO01011096.1:0-22732 GCA_013400275.1 Rhadina sibilatrix
TTTTTGTTTGTTTGGGATTTTGTGTGTTTTTTGGTTTTTCTCTTTTTTTAAATTTTTATTTTTGGAAGAATTAAACTTTATAATTTCATTTTGGAAAAACAAGTGAGCATATTTTGGTATAGCTAAAAATAATCCCTCTGTTAAGGGGGACCACTGTCTTTCTATGTATGATAAATCTGAATCTTTCCCTCAAGTTTTTTATTCTAAAGACTTGCATTTCCTATATGAAAGGCATTCAGGCNAAAGACATGCATTTCCTATATGAAAGGCATTCAGGCTCAGGTATGCTGAAAAATTTAATGTTCAAGACTAACAGTCAACTTCTGATTCATGCAAATTATAAAACCAGCAAGGAAAGAAATGTAACATAACCAACAGGTTCTGTCTGTTCCATCAACAGAGAGAATCACCTGCCATATTGTAACTTCAGTTTATCTTTCATGTGGTCCTGGCACTGTAACTAATACTGGCTATTCTGTTCAACCATGGTGGCAGAAGGTGGAAAGAAGATGAAATTTTGTATTATTCAGTATTATTCTACAAACAGATGATTTCATGCACATACCTCAGTAGTCACAGCACAGCAGCAGAATTTTCTTTTTACATTGTTCTTTAATTCTAGTAGGCAGTAACTGTTTGATTTAAAAAACACTGGTTGAAATTCTGCAGTGTGTCTCATGTAGGAGGGTCTAAGGAAATATGATTCTTCTGGCTTGGTGTGTTATGAATCCATAAAAAAGGGATTCAATGAAAACTGATGACTGAGAGCTACTAGGCCCTATGTTTCATTAATGATCTTCTAAATGAACTGTCCCAGTAAATCAGGGGGTTTCTTTCACTATTCTTCTCTGGTAATTTTAGCATGAGAAAATAAACTGAAGTGTTAAATACTCAGCAGGGTCAATATAAAAATCAGGCTTTTACAACCTGAACAATGTCCTCTAGAGTCTTCCTGACACACAACTCTCTGAGAAGGAGTGTCCCAGAATAACCAAACTAAATACTTGAGGTAAAGAAATTACTGTTTTTTGATGTGAGTCAAGAAGTCATCCGAGGGTTTCTGTATCATGAATGTCCATGGAAAGCAAGTAAAGGCAGCTTTCCTTTATATCCTGGACTGAGCTTGGCGAAAACCTAAAACAAGCAAAACGAGTATGTCCCTTCCATCCAGAGGCTGTGCTTGCTTGATTGTGAAGCTTGGGAAAGAGGAGAGACAAAAAACCCTCACCTTTTTAAACTGATAACTGAAAATTCAATAAAAGCTCTTAGTAAAATACTATTTTCATAGTACACTGTACAGAATTCACTTTCATCTACATCTTTAACCTATAAATGTAACATGAAATCACTTCTCCTTCATGAGAGAAAATTTTGGTTCTGTCTTATCTCTGTAATTCTAGAATAGAAACAGAATTAATACGTTGCAGAAGTTGTAAAAGGAAGCTGTGAAAACTCTGAAAATGTAGAACTCAAGTTTCATTTAAGCTCTAGGGAGGTGCAATAAAAATTACAATATTTCCACATGAATAAGTAACGTGACAAGTCCCGTAGAAGAGTGACACAAAATTCATATGACACATGAAATGGACTGAAATCTGCAAAACTGACAGGCTTCCAAATCTAACTGCAAAATATGAAACTGGCACAAGGAACCATGTTCCAGTGAAATCCTTCAGGACCTGATTTCTGACCTAAGACTGCTTGACAATTTTATCAATTATCAGAAAGGAGGAATATGATGAAGTTTTCAGAGGGATGATGAATGGTATAAAGGATCATTTACTGATACAATGAAGTCTGGTAAAGTTGAGCTTAAATGCAAAGTAGAGTAAAATGGAGCTATGTTTCAAGAATAAAAAATGTAGAAAGTATGACCTGTGTGGGGAAGTCAGTCTGGACACTGGAAGTGAGTTTGACTAGAGTTTGATGCTTATAGTGGATTATCCATGGGATACAGATGTGCAGTATAACATGAAAGCTATAGATCTCTATATAAATCTATAGACCTCTGAGCAGAGAAGTATCAAGAGGTAGCAGGAAAATTTTCATAATTTCATAATTTCAATTTAAGATAATCCTCTTCTCGGGAATTTCTAAATATTCTTATTTTTTTTTCAAGTTGAAGAACATATAACTAAAGACTCCCTCACAATTTTTTTAATAGCACTAATTAATCTGCCATAAAGATGGAATTACCATATTTTTAAAAGCTTAAATTAAATGCAATAATAATATAGATTTTTGGAACTTTTTTTGTTATAGGTAAACAAATAAAGAAAATATGATGACTTCTCAAGAAATTTCAAAAGTGCTCTCTAACACCAGGAAAATGTTTGTCTTGATGTCATTTTTCCTGTCAAATATCCCACCTACAGCAGAAGTTAGTTTTTTTTTTTTTTAATTTGAGATTCATAATTCTGCTAATTCATTATATCAGAAAGTAAAAAGACAATGAAATGTAATTTACAGGCAATCAGCCAGTCAGTGAAACTTCATTTAATTCATGCAGAATCAGCAGATTTGGATCCAATTAAATCAAACAGCTCACGGGTATTCAAAGTAGTTTTTAGATCTTTATTTGCCCTTCCCCTCACTCCTTCTCTTGAGAATGCAGACATTCTTAATGTCATTATTTCAGTTAAAGGATTTCTTTTGGTAAAGGAATAATTACTACTATTTTAATAAGACAACTATGTTTTTTGGCATATTAATTTCTAGGTAGGAAAGAAGATATCCATATTAAATAATTCAAAAAGAATTTCCAAATTTACTCAATTGTTTTTTTCTGTAAAAAATAATTTTAATTTGTAATTATTTTCAAAAGCAATAGGATATTTTGTGGTTAATTGCAAAAATTGTGGTCCCTTTATTGCAGTGGGTAGCAAAGTAAACTAAACCACAGTTTAACCTGCTCTTTTTTTAGAGTAGAAATTTTAATCTGCCTGTTGTGCATATTTTATAATAAAAATATCATTTAGAAATACATTTAATTAATCTTTGTGTTTTGCACATTGAATAGAGCCTTGAGGATGCCTTAAAAATTAGAAAAGTGTAAAAGTGTACTTGTGCACAGAGGGAAAAATGTAATTATTCTTTGTTTTTTTGAATCTGTTTGCTGATTTTTTTCAACACATCATTTGCATTTACATTTTGCAACAAGGAAAAAAGACCCCACTTCTGCACACGGAAGCTCATGCAGGGTCTGTTTCTTCCAGTCTTCCAGTCTTCATAATTTAGACATATTTGCTGAGTGAAGACCTGGTAGGCAATCAGACCTCTCAGTCCCCTGTGGATGCAGGTGGAGAACTGGAGGGATGCTGCTCTGTGTGTGGATATGTACATCCCTGCTCACAAAAGAGCTGCCATTCCTGAGTGATTTGTGGCACAAGCACATTAAGAGAAGCTGAGATTACCCAGAAGGTGACAATGCTGAAGCCACACATTGCAATGGATAGTCCCCTCTGACTTATGATTGTGATAAGGTGTGCTGGCTGTTGATGACAATGTGCTTGTTTGAACTTCAACTCTGATATCTCTGGGTGAGAAAAGTCGCCTCTGAGCAGAAATCCTGAAGTGTATTTAAAGTATTGGCCTTAAAAAAGCACTGTGGCGTCAGTTGGCCTTTACATTTCCCAGATGTTAATGCAGAATATTATGTATTTTCTCTTCCTTTATATTAAAAGAATAAGGTAGAGTAAGTCCAAAATGAATTATTTGAAGGCAGAGGAATTTCTCCTACTTTATATAATCACTGTTTCAAATAGGCAGCAATTAACTATGATCTTCTTTATGCACTTCATTTTGCTTGTAAAAAGGAGTCGTCCCACAGGTGTTTCAGTATGAAGCAATTGTGCTCAACCTGGATACTACATGCATGAGTTGAGCAATTCTGTTTTCTTTTAAAAGTGTTGACATTGATTTTTTGATATATGTAATTGAAACCACTTATTATTACCCACTTTTTATAAGCCTCTGCTCATAAATTGCAGAGGCAGCATTCCATAAATCCCATTAAGCAGCTACTACAATGCCCCACTGATCCAAAAGTTGAGTACATTTGCAAAACAGATATCTCACTTTTCAGGTTTGCAGAGGTGTAAGAACAAATCCCTTTCCTGAAAAAGCCAGAGGTAACTGCAGTTTTAAGTTTTAACCTTTGAGAACCTTTCACATATTACTGAGCTATCAGCTGAAAGTGACATTTCGACACACTCAGTAGATAGTTGTGACATATTAAATACCACCAACTATGAAACATTTAATTCTCTAATGCATCCAAGTTTTATTTATACCTAGGGCAAAGTGCAAACAGAAACTTTGCATGTCCTGCATTGTACACTGTCCAGCATAGCTAAAACTGGAGAAATGTTAACAAGAGATAATGGCAAGAGATCCTGGCATCTCTACTACATTCTACAGTCTACTCCTGCATTCCCTCCTTTTCCTGTAACAGAAAAGTGAACATTTTGTCTGGTGCAGGAGACACTTCTGCTGGCTTACATCAACAGGAAGTGTTACCATCTATCCGGATGAAATGAGAATTAGCATTTCCCAGTACACGCTAAAAACTTGCCTGTTATACATAAAATTACTGACTAATGAGGAAACCACTCACTTGAAGAGAGTTCATTGCAGTCAACAGATTATCCTTATTCTGTTTTTGCTAGATAAGTAAGCCATGATCTCAAAGCTAGTCTAACTTATTCAGTTGAGACACAACAGGGGATGATTCATCCCACTTGTCTTTAACATCTTTAGCAATGGGAGGGAGCTGAGATGAAACCATAGACCTGCTGTCTAATAATAGTTGAGTCAGACAAATCCTAACATGATATTATGATTAAACTGGTGTTTCACTTCTGTGTCAGCAAAGCAATAAGGTCTCATATATCCTGGCACACCTAGAGATAAGGTGAAAGGCAGCCATGATTTCAAGTTTATACACTGCACATTGTTACACATGGTCTTCATGCAGCAAAGCTCTTAAATTTCAGTTACCTACAGAAATAAATTAGGTTTTATTAGTCAATATTTTGTAGAAGAAAATCAGCAGAAAAAAATGTGTATGTAAGTAGATGGTGAGTTACTGCTATTGCATTTAACTTATGTTTCCTTGTTTTGCTTTTTATAAAGAAACTTTTAAGGAAAATAAAACTGTTGAGAAGAAAGGTACTTTGGGAGGAATTGCAAGTTTACATTTTTCAGAAAATTTAAGTCCTAGCTACGTATGCTACTAGTGTTAAGATCCCCCACGTTCTTCAGTATTCGATCCCATACACTGCTAAACCGGAACTGTAAATAGCAAAACTGTCTGGTGTCCTAATATTGTGGCATCACTGAAAGTTTACAGTGCCACAGGGACCTTTTATGTTGTCATCGCACTGATACATGTCCTGTAAACACTGCTGAGATCTTACAAGCAAGCTTCCAGTATTTCTGCCCCAGTTTTAGGAGCTTTGTGAATCAAATAAGCCACATTTACAAGCACAAGTCATAAATTTTAGGTTATCTTACTCATGTTTTATACCCTCTGGAGAACTATACAGACACTAATGTAGAAAACTAGTCATTTGCTGTTTGCTGGCATAGCTCTAGGCTGCATAATCATCAATACTGACACAAGGGAGATGTATATATGAATATACAGCAGCCTGATCTTGGATCGTACTAAACTGGCCATGAAACCACAACTTGAAATTGCATTTCCAATCAAGTTGATGAGGTAATCTAAGTGTTTGCCTCCACTGTAAGAGGGAAGCCCTAGCCCCTATCACACTCAGATGCATGTTTTCACTGTAAATTTTGTGCCCCAGCTATTTCCTACACCAGCCACTAACTAATGCAACAAATTAACCTAGAAGGAAATGAACCACAATGACAGTAACTACTTTGTCCTACTTTGAGAAGGTAATCTGGAAGATGGTATGTATATGAGGACTCACATGAAACTGTGACCATACTGATAGAACAGCAGCAGGGATAGGCAGAGGAAAACTAAGGAAAATGAACAAATGCTTTTTTTTGGCAAGAACAGGTGGAGATGGATAACTTTGAAAAAAAGAAACCACAGTTTGAATATAAGAACTTCTGTATTTATATGAAGGAGTTAGGTTTATTCATATTTCTATATGAACTGAATTGTAGAATATAATCTCCCTCTTTTTTCTGGATTCAACCATCCTGTTCCCAAGATGTCAGCTAGAAAAATGCTATGCTGAGGAATGCAAACAGAGAGATGTCTACTGGTATTTAGTGTTTCAAATATATACACACAACGGATGAAGAAAAGCAGAAAGTCATCTTGAACAAAGCATAAATATAAAGAAGATATTAGTGGAGCCACAGAAGCTACTTATGAAACACATCATTCCTAAAGAGTGTCTTCAGAATCTAGGTCTACAGTGGTTTCTACTCTTCATGTGGTTTTTGTTGCTTCCCTTCTTTTCCTTCTTCCTCTTCCAGGTCCAGATTCTCTACCTCCCTTTCCTTTGACATGATAAAGGTAAATCCAGAGCATTCGAAGTTGCAAGTGAGCTTGATAATGCATTATGTTTTACTACAGATGTTTGCTGATTCTGCTGCACTAATTAACAGAGGGGCTGCTAGAACATTTCATAGTGCTCTGGGTATTCTGGAACTAGGGAGTGCTAGGAGATTGATCTCACCTAGCCTTAGCTACCAAAAAGTTTAGTCTAAAGTAGTAATCTATGCTATTTCTGTAGTTAATGGAAAGAGGTATATATCTTCAGAGGCTGAAGCATCTCATTTCTGTTTAATGGGCACTTTGAAATGGAAAAACTTCCTCTTAGGACTTGCTTATCTCTTCTTAGCATTACAGACAATTCATTAGCATTGAATTATTGGGTTATATCAGACATAGCTTTAATATCACATAATAGCCAGGATGACTCCAGAGAAGTAAGGATCTATACGTAGGCACTAATCTTTTGATAGCAAAGTAGGAAATGCAATATAAATTAAAATTTCTGCTGTTTGTTAACATCACATAGATGGATAACTTTGAAAAAGATCGTGTAATCTATAGTAAGATTTGTAGATTCTTTATTTCTTTATGTATTACTAGCTATGAAGAAAAGAGAAAAGAAAAAGAAAATAAAATGAAGTATGACTTTAACATAATTTCATTTCACATTGATATAAAATACTATGTTACCTTTCATAAAAAATAGCCCAGAACTACAGCAGGAAATTTTAAAGCATATTCAGTTTTCACATATTATAAAATTTAAATCTCCATATTAAGGGAAATAAATAGTTTTTTTACGGTTTGGGTTTTTTTGTTTGTTTGTGTTTGTTGTTTTGTTTTTAGGGGTTTTGTTTGTTTGTTTTTGTTTTTGAGCACTCTATCATCTGGGTTTGATAAGATTCTGCTTTGGATTTAAAATCCTAAATAAATTTCTTTAGAGTTTTGCAATGTTTTAATATCTAAGATGAACAGAAATTCTTAATTTGTAAATTCTCTACAGAAATAAAAATGCAGGGTCAACATGGGATGTGAATAATATAACAACACCTCTATTTAAAATAGTTACAAAATTTTATCTATTTACAGGAGCTAGGAATTTCCATAAGAGCCTTTAGAAAGCATTTTCTGTATTAATGTCACTGTCATTACTTCTGTAATATGGAATTAGGTACTGTAAACTTTTGTGACTTTAGGTATTTACATCTTCACTCTTATCTTAAGTGTGACAGTAGAGGCCATTAAATGTTAAATTTTGATGACTCTTTTTGGATTATAGGAACTGTTTTACCTTTTACTGATTGAGGATTGCAAAAAACACAGGAATTAATACAGTCTTTAGAACTGCACCAGTTTGATACAAATTGTGAAAGACGGGTATTTAAAATCTTTACTTTGAAGTAAAATTTCACACATCGGAGGAAAGTAATCGTGATATTTCTTCTGTGTTACACTTACTCATCTTTCCCACCTACTCACTAGCATCCAGTGAGCCCCTCATTGCTGCCACCTCTTTCACTGGGCTGAACACTGATTTACAATTTCATGTGTAGAGAGAGATATTCAGAAGTCAACTAAAATCAGTGGAACACAGAGAATCACCCAATTTTTAGCTCTAAAGCCTTAATTGTGACTTTTTTCTGCTTAAGCATTAATGAGTACAAATCCACCCTGTGGAGGCAACCACAAGCATTGTCATAGACAAATTTAAATCAATACTGCTCCAGGCAGTCATAGCAGAAGTTGCAGGTTGAAGGAACAAACAATCAAATTGTAAGTACTTGAAGTGATGGTAATGTCATTGTGCATCTGTAAGATAACCACAATCATCTTAGCGCTATTAAAAAAAATAAAATAGTGAAAGAGAGTTTATACTCAATGTGTCAATCCTTTCCTGCATACCTTTCCTGGAATCACAAGATCATAAAACTCATTTGAATGTTTTTCAAATGTCCATCTAGTCCTCATGTTTAATATTTTAATTTCTCCTCAGATTTTCTATTTAAAAAAATAATTTGGGAGTATTTTCTGGGGGAAAAAATGTCTTGGCTTATGGAACAAAAAATGTGTATTCTATTTCATTTGTTGAAAGCAGTTGAGGAAATGTTTTTCTTTATCTCTTGTAACTCTGGGGGGAGGGGGCAGATGCCTTCTGATAATAAACCAACTGTTAAAGCCAGGTGGGGCAGTGTTTCTTATCTCTCTCACCACCCGCCCCCACCTCTGGGGGATATCTTCTGCTGATGGGCCACTGAGGCTCACCAATGGCATGACACATTCCATCATCCCATTGTGAGATGCCCCACCCAGTGGGGGGAGTCAGTCATTCCTACCTAGATAAAAGCTGAGAACCACATCCACCACTCCAAGAGGACTTACTTTTGGACTGCTTCTAACACCCTGACCAACAGGGTATCAGGTTGTAGCTCTGACTGTCAGGATTTCTAGGATTGTTGTTTGTTTGTTTGCTTGCTTGTTTGTTTTTTACTGCTACATTTGTATTGTTAATATTTCTAGTAAAGAACTGTTATTCCTATTTCAAAACCTTTGCCTGAAAACCCTTAATTGCAAAATTATAATAATTTGGAGGGGATGAAGGAATTACATTCTCCATTCCAAGGGAAACTCCAGCTTTCCCTGGCGGATACTTGTCTTTCCAAACCAAGACAAAAAATAACATCAAATATTTGGATTTTGTTGCATCATTCTGTTTTTAAAATATTCTATAGTTGTTTTGTCCCCCTGAAACATTTCCTCCCTATAGAAAAAGAGAACAAATTTTATCTTTTGTCTCTAAAAAAAAAAATTGAAAAAATTCAAATGGCATTAGATCAAGCAGGCATTCCTAAGAAATTATGAAATCCTAATAAGGTATCACATCAATAAAGCACAATATCACATTCCTTTCAAGTTACTGAATGTCTTATCAGATTAATGAGTTGTACTAAACATGTGTGACAAACAAACTCTTAATATATCATGAAACTAATTTGCAAAATTTAAACAGAAAATTACTTCTTCAATGAAGCTGTCAAATTTTATTAAAAATCTTTGGTTCTAACAATGTGAGATAAAATTTGGCAATTCAATAACACATACGGAAATATGCCTTTTCTCTTTCGGAAACATATTATGATATGACTGGTGAAACTGTCATTAGGATGATAATGTTATCATATGAATGGCACAGGAATATATTAAAAATGATCACCAATTCCCACCCAACCACCTCCACCCCCAAGGTCTGGAAGCTAAAACAAGCCTCTGTCATTCAGCTGAAGTTGGTCTAGTGGTGATGTTTTTTGGTTTGTTTGTTTTCCACACAAAATACTGTTTTTTAGTGATTTTTGTTTTGAGGAAGTGTTTGCTTTTTCTGTGAAAAGCTGTCTCACCCCCAGACCATTGTATCCATACGGCTCATGCTGTCCTCAGTTTTCCTAAAATAGCATGAATTCCTGTGAGGCCCTTGCAGTAGAAATAGTCAAATACCAACAAACGGTCAATGCAAGGGTATCAATGTGATCTCATTTCTAGTAAGGTTAAAACATTTTTTCTCTCTGATGGATCATGGACTCCCTTCAGTTATTCCCAATTGAATCATCTCTGGGGTGAGAAACACAAATGCCACATCGTACACTGAATCGTAGAATCATGGATTGGTTTGGTTTGGTTTGGAAAGGACCTTAAAGACCATTTGGTTCCAACCCTCTTGCCATGGACAGGGACACCTTCCACTAGACCAGGTGGCTCAAATCCCGATTCAACCTGCCCATGAACGCTTCCAGGGATGGGACATCCACAACTCTTTTGGCCAACCTATTCCCAGTTCCTGTCCACTTCAGCAGCTGCAGTATACTGCAGTATTCTGACGTACGAAGTAATGTCTGCCTATTAAATTTGTCACCTTTTCAATATATTACTCTACTCATGAAACATCATACAAAATTTAAGGTCTCTATCATCACGTTCAAGGCCACCCACAGCTAGCTCTAAACTTGTCTAAGGCAGTAATCAAAATGGTAGGGTGTTTGTGAATGGTATCTTCAGATTTATGAAATAATACATATTTTTTCCATGCTTTTTAAAGAAGAATTTTGATAATATAAGTAGAAGAAAAATATCTTTCTGGAGTTTGTAAAAATATTGGTTGGTTTAATTTTCAAGTCAAATTAAGACAAATAGACCACAGCTCAGTGGAAATAAAGAATTCTAGTCACCAAAGAAGATTTTCAAGATTATTTTTGTTTTGATATAGAACAAAACCAAAATAATTTGATTATTTTCTATAAGTCCTGCATTTCACTTGCTCAGAATGACAGAAACCATAAAATTTAAAATAGGAAACTAAACATTATTCCCATTTCAATTTAAAGTGATCTTTATTCCATACAAACTGAATTAATAATGGAACAAGATTTTAATGTATATTTGCCTCAGGTGTGGAAAAGGTGGCTGATAGTTGTTAACACTTTTTGAAGGTTGTATGAGTGATGAGAACAATAATAGGATGGCTGACTGTCTGGAATGCAAAAAGCAAGCATATTGCTATGCAATTATCTGTACAGAATACAGAGATGGAAGACAATATGGGTGAAAATGTCATGTTACGGCAGAATTTGTGTTCTCATGGATTGCTCAATGTCTTTTTCCTTCCAGACAGCATTTCATGCACAATAGAAATGAACTTCTATAGGACAGGCTCATCTATTCTATATACTCATCTATTTGCAATTTATAAGTACATTTTAATGGAGAGCTATGTTTCTCTGGTTTTCAGTGTCATATGCAATGTTTTAAAATACCAACAGGCAGATTCACATCAGGTTGAAATTATTAAGCTTAAACAGCAGCTATCAACAGTTTGCTGTCAAGAAAAAAGGAAGATGCTTGATGTGGGTGGCCCTGCAGAGATCTGTCTCATGTCCTGTGTTTTTAATGGTTTCATTAACAACCTGGGTGTCTTATCAGCCTTGACACTCAACAGTAAACTGTTGAATGCTGCAAATCCTTCAGAGAGCAACTTGTGAATTTAAATTGTTCCTGATAAATTGATGAAATGGTCAGAAGACTTTAAGATGAAATTCAACACAGTAAAGTAGAAAAACTGCGCACATAAAGAAAAATAAATCAAAATATACAATGACAATAGCAATGAGGCTAAGAAAGATGCAAAACTGAGATATGGAGGACTGGAAATGTGTCCAAATAGTTAACTACTGCTGTAAAAATGGTATTTTCTAACATGCTAGGAAGTGAGTAGCAAATAGAAAAGGAAGTGGGGTAGTATTATCCCTCTACAAATAATGTAACTGGAGAACTACTTCCAGGTTCATATGTTGTTAGAAAACTGGAAAAAAACAAACAAACAAAACCCCCCAACTAGAATCAGGCAGAAGTAAATAAAATCTCAACAGAACATGTGGGACAAGTGAAGAAAGAATAGAAAACTTGGAGGATTGCTTTAATTTTATTTTAAAAATAGGAGTTTGTGTCCCAGGAGAGGAGGGAGAAATAGGTCCCAGAGATTTTATCACAGTCTTCCAGAGTGAAAGTATTTCTTGTAAGAGAGGTAGTGATTTTTAATCAGAATCATAGAGTCTTGGAAAGGTTGGAAAGGGATTGCCTCATCCAACATTTCATGGCAAAAACACAGTCTAGACAAGATGGTTCAACACTCTGTCCCACTGAATCTCAAAAGTCTCCACTGTTGGGGAATCTAATAGAATTTCCCAGAGCAGCCTCTGGGAAGACAATTCCAATGGCTGATTGTTCCCATTGTAAATAATTTTCTTTTTCTGTCCAATCAGGATCTCTGCAGGACTAATTTGTGTCTATTATCCCTCATCTTTTCCACATGACTCCTTGGAAAGAAGGAGCCTTCATGTTTACAGTCACCCTTTAAATGCTAAAACAGTGAGAAAGTTTTCTCCAAGCCTTCTTTTCCCAATGCTGAGCAAACCCATTTCCCTCTGGCTTTCCTCAACAGGCTTCCCAGTCGTTTGATCATCTTTGTTTCCCTTCTTTGGATCCTCACCAACCTGTCCAGAACTTTTTTTTCCATAGAGGGGACTAAAACAGAATATAGTATTGCAGGTGTGGCCTGACAAGTACGAAATAGAGTGGGATAATGTTTTCTTCATCTCTGCTGGTGATGCCCTGGTTGATGCAAGCTAGAATCCCACTTGCTTCTTTGCTGCAGCAGCACACTCTTCATTCACATTGAGCTTATTGTGCACCAGGACTCTCGGGTGTCTTTCCACAGATGTCCAATGCAAATGGCCAGATCCCAGCGCTGCACTCCTGGATTATGTGTTGCGATGTGCAACACTTTTACTTGTTGCTCCTCCAGTCAATCCCGGCCTTCCTGCAGAGTTCTGAAATGTTTATTTCCCCACTAGGTTTGTAATCATTGATGAACTTCATCAGGATACACTTGAGCCCCACTTCCACATGAAGATATCACACAGTGCTGGGCCGGATACCAACCCCAGGGAGACCCCACCTGTGACAAGTTGTGAGTTTCAAAGGAGCTGATTGCCACCACCTTCCAGGTGCAGTCAGGCAGCCAGCTCCCCACCCACTGCACAGACACCTTGTCTAGCCTGTCACACAACAATTTCTCTGGGAGGAGGCTGTGGGAAACCCTACCAAAACCTTGGAGACATCCAAGTAGAAAATGTCCACCACTCAATCCATGTCCATTTTCTGTGTCCTCAGTGTCCTGATCACCAGGACAAGTTTTCTTTTCAGGAACCATTGTTTGTTTGAAGCATTAGAAAAAAAACTTTAATCATATTAGCAGTGTGTAAAAGGAAGAAGACAGTACATAGTTGATGTAGATGATCTCTCTTTATTCCTGTGTTTCTAGTGGTGTTTCAGATTTGTATATTTTGCAGTATATCTATTTATCATTAAAACAAAATCTAATATAGAAAAAATATACTAATTTGTATTTCTATAAAAGGTCAGAAGAGTTAACTACATACAAACTTAACCATGCAGTCTCAAGATTTTTAGTGAATTGATTTTAGTGAATTTAGCTAAAATTGATAGAATTTCAAAATTTTATAATGATTTTTTTTTTTAAATCCACCACAGAATGGAGCTTTCCCCCACTTTTAATGTTGTTTTACTCCCTGCATTTAAGGAGAAAAGAGAAAATTAATATGTTAAAAATGTTTAGTATATTGGAATAATATACTTTTATACGTATTGTTTCAGGTTTTAGAAATTTCTAATAGTTGCTTTCATCTTGACAATTTATGATAAAGAAGTAAAAATATCTCTAAGTAAGGATTGTTAAAAAAAGTTCTCTAAAAATTTTGTGCCCAAAAGGAAAGATTGTAAAAATCACAAGGCAGAAAGTTTGGGATGCTGAAAATTTTTCTTCCATTACAGATTAAGTAACTTAAGCACTAAGCAGTCTCAAATTAGCACCAATACTAAAAAAAGTAAAACTCATTAAAAAACCAAACAAATGAAACCAAACAAAATTTAAAAAAAAAAAAAAAAAAAAAGGAAACAAACAAGTAAAGATCAGATGTAAGACATTTGTTCCTGTCCAAGATTATGATCTTAAATTATAAAACAACACCCAAACAAAAGTGGTGCAAATGGGAGGCAGGAGTACTGAAAAGAAGCTGCTGTGTGGACTATTCCTATTTTGGACTTGTGGTTTAAGATCAGCAACACAGCTTAAAAAAAAACCAATTTCTTTGCCCAAGCCTCTTTCCAGAGATCTTGAGGTGGCAATGATCATTACACTAGAATTGGAAGAGATACGTGACATCTCAAATGTATGTTTCCTAATTAATCTATGCTAAAGGGGTAAGACATCTGCATCTGTGCATTTCTGGTGTAGATTTCTCCATATTTCATTTCCAGGGTCCCTTTCCCTTAGGGTGCAGTGTTTGAGGCTGCAGTGTCTGACCTTGCTGGTCCCTGGCATCTGTGCTCTAATCAAAGAACATTCTAAAGTTCAAGCTCAGGTTGCTCAGGTCTATTTGTCTTTCTGGGAAACCTGCTACAGCTCTCACTATGATTTATATATATATGCATATATGTATGTGCACACACACGAATTTACCTAGCTACATTGTTTTGCTGTGTGACCATGGGAACTTCCTTAAGGAACTTGCCTCCAAGTTCTTGCAGTCATTCTCGGTCATTCTCGATCAGTTTGTGCCCTAGGGCCATAGGCAAAAGCCTGCTTACCTCCCTTATCAACCCTCTGTTTTAACAGAGAAGCATAGCTGTACCCAGGAGCTGGCTAGGCTTATGGTGAGTCAGAACTTAAGAGTGATGTCATATATTGTGTTTTTGGATTTGTGTAGGATCTGATGCCATTTTTTCCCAGCTAAATCACAGTAAGTAGTGTTTTCCCAGAGGGAAGAATGGGGTTTGGAAGCTGAAACAAGAGCAGAAGGATGAATGATGGGTGAATGGAAAAATTTAGTCTTCCCTCAGGCTTATATGCTAGGTAAATTTACTTGAATGGGCTTGCCAAAACCCAGTTTACTTCACATATCCTGGTCCTCGAGTCTTTACAAACTAATTTCCATTATGAATTCCTCTTTTTGTCTGCCAATTATATTTATAAAAAAACATCTTGTTCTCAGTCTCAGCAGTACTCACATACCACTTCACAAGTTGTCAAAAGCTTAGTTAAGCACTATGAAAACCCAAACTCACACAATTAAATTAAAACTTGGAACAAATGTTGTCAGCCTGCATTTTGACTGAAGTTTGATATGTCTTTCAGAGAGCAAGTGCCTTAAAACTCACTCTTTTATCATTTATACTAGCTAGTCTAAAAGTAAATTGTACATATTCTTCCTTGTAAACCTTGAATCAGCTAAACAAAGTCGATGTGGAATTTCAAATTTACCAAAGTGATAAAAACCTAAAAATTTTCAGCAATGCCTTTTTGATCTCCAAACCCAGCAAAAATGAAATCTGCATAAAAGGTTAAAACACTGCTCTCCCATTAATTTCTCTGTTTTTCTAAGCAAGGCTTTGTTTGAGTAGTTGATCAAGTTAATAATTTACAATGATTTTGTTATGTTATATAATATAATTATGTTATATTATCTGGATTTTTCTGTTTGAATGTATAAGACTCAGTCAAAATGTGCCAGACCTTAGACTAGGCCAGAACAACAAAACAAACCAACCAATCCTGCTTCTAAACTTTTTCCTGAAAACCTTTCAGTATTAATAGAACCAAGTTTCTGACCCGCATTCATCTATTATTTTGTACATTGTAATGACGGGAGACAAATTTTCAGTTTCTGACATAGGTGATGTCTTCTTCATGTGAAAACAGGGTGTCAGCTCTACTACTTGTGTTTCTTTGGTGGATGGAGCCTCAAGGCAACCAGAAAATAAGGAAGAACATGTTATGCTTTTTCAAGATAAGCATAGACAAGTTCCTGGCAAAGGACCTGCCGTGATGCCTGAAATAAATTTGCCTTACTTACACAACTGTAAGAAGCTAGATTTCTTTTGAATATGCAGAAGTGCCTGCTCTGACCCTGGACTTTTGGGTTTTTTTCATTAGCTTTGTTGTTTGACAAGCTTGCTTACCCATAGTGGAAATGATAGTGTAAATCATTCCCCTGAAAAATAACATCATCAGTTTTGGGTTGTTTTTTTCAGCCAGGTGTAATTCACCCTGCAAGTGCAGAACCATTTGTATTGTACAATGGAAGAGAAGGCAAGACATGGAGAGTCGTGGGGAGCATCAGCTACAAGAAGACTGCTGTGGAAGAGAGCTTAAAATTGCTGACTATCCATTTGATGTTTGAAATTAAAGGAACTCTTCTAGTTTTGTTTTATTTTTTTCCTGCTGATATAGTCTCAAACTTTCTAGAAAGTTTTTCTTTCTTTCTTTTCTTTTTTCTTTTAGGAATTAACGGTAAGTATGAATGAAAATATCAGATTAGTGCATAAAAATGCCTTAATTATTGATTCATAATTGAAACTAGATTTATGACTATAATTTTTCTCAGTTATACTCTTACTGAAAATATTATATCTTTCTTAAATTTAGAAAAAATTTCCCTTGTGAGTAGAAGATCAGAAACTACTTTGATCATTGCAATTTTGCAGCACATTATGAGTAGGTTCACTAGATTGTTTGAATATAGTATCAAAAACTATGTTCAAACACTTAAAAAAGGTTTGGAAATGAACTTGTACAAGCTGTGTTCACCTGAGCCTTCTGGCCTGCTTCATGAGGCCCTGAACAGCTCTCAGAGCTCCCAGAAAATTTTCTCTGAATTCACCAAAACCTGTTGCCAACCAAGACAGTAAATTGTAACTTCACAGTAACTGTATATGATGACACCTCCTAGGTTTGAAAGAGATTCTGAGCAGCAGCTATGGCTTCCAGCATTTCTGTTTCATTATGACAACACTAGTCACAGAGATAGACAATATTATTATTCATTTAACCACAGTAGTGTCCCATTATTAGACATTTAACTGGCACAGCAGTGGTTATAATGAATTTATCTACAGACCATGTTTTTCAGCTTTTTTACTTTAAATTTTATTCTTTGTATCTGTTTAAATTACAATATTGCCATTATTTGTTATAAATTACTGCTCTGACTCATCTCACTGATTTACAGAGGAGTTTGTATCCTTGGTCTGCAATAGTCCCATTTTATATCCAGCCCCTCAAAAAAATTCCATAAAATCCTGCAACATCAGGGAATAGAAATTAAAATAAAAATTAAATACAAGAGAATAAAAACTACCAACCATCTCCAGGCTTTTTGTTTGTTTGTTTAATCTATATGCTTGTATTAGTTTTTAAGAAAACAGTAGTTTTATGGCTAAATAGAACAAGACTACCTTTTTACCATTTATCATCATTTATGACTCATTACCACAGCACCAGTTGCTATGGCATTAATATTTTTGAGCACTTGAGGCTCAGCTTACAATGGGACACTTCCCATTGAAGCATGAATATACACTAGGGCAAATAGTCATTTCATTCAACTGCAAAATGGATGTATTAGCAAATCATTGGTGACATATCAACCTCCCTTCTGGCTTGGCAACTAAATTACAGAGGGTGTATTTAATTAAACAAACCCCCAAATTAAAATCTAAGGCCCACAACTGAACATAAATTAATGTTTTTTTCATGATCTATGAAATTACTTGTAACAGATACTAGGAGAAATACCCATAAGCTGTTCTTTAAAAAGTACATGTCTCCTATAATGTTGCTTTACTGGCACTTTGACTAGGTATAACATTTCACAATAAAGCTCCTGGGAATGCTAAGAAATTTCATTTTATTAATGCGGGGCATATAAGGCTTTCACTATATGGAATTTCTTGACTCTCCAGGGGTGACAAGGATCAAGGTAATCCCCATCTGTAAACCAGAGGTATTAATAAGTTATTAAATTTTATGTTATGTTATATTAAGACCAGCGTTATTTACATATTTTAATGATGGGTCATGAAATCTGTGCTGCTGATATTTTGTCACATGTTATAAATCCACCAGAACCCTACACAGAAAGAATGCAACATATACATATTAAGTTTAAGGAGCAGAGGTAGCCATTTCTTTAACTATGGCTTGGGATTTGTTCCTTCCCTTCTGTTCATGCTACCTATACAAATATAACACCTTGAATAAAATTAAGCAGAAGATTTTGTCATTATTCTAAGGGGATTTTATACTCATATCTGTCTAAAAATTGGTCATCTGATTAGACTGAAAAGTGTTCAGACCAAGACATTCATTTTGTGAAAATTAATTTTTATTTTTCTTCTCCTGCCATTGATCTCCACATCAGCCCATTATCCATACTGACAGCTTCTCTAAAACTTCCAAAACAGCTTCTCAGAGTGAAGACTTTGACCCATGTCAAGCCTAATAAGCAAGACCAGGAGTGAATGCCATCAAGTTCTTCCAGTGTTTGATTGTTATACAGAATGTGTATCCCAACTAACATTTTTATTCCATGCCTTAAAAGAAGGACAAGTAGTGAAATTGTTGTTTCATTTCATTCTACATAAAGCCATAATTCAAAATACTTTTTACATCTCTATTTCTATGTATATTTGTTATTTCTGTTTCACATTTTGGTTAAAGTTTTCAGTACCTTCCATATATTGTGCCAGCATATATGTAAAGAAATCATTGCTGACATTTGACTTGAATTATATCCTGCATTCCTATATCTTTGAACAGTAATGATGCTCTGGAATAATTGGTATCCTTAAAGCTATACAGTTTTGTTTATTTCTTAGCTTTTTTTTTTTTTTTTAAAAAAAAAAAGCAACTACATTACTCATCAGACAGCATTTCAATATCAAAAAACCTGAAGATACCAGTTTGGACATAATTCAAGGACCTCAGTTTAGCAAAAACCTTTCTTGAAATGTAAGAAGCATAATGAAATGACACATCTACAGTATTCCACATGAGAAAATATCCAGATTCCAGTGGAAAGATATCATAATTTTATGACTGATTTTTAAATTACCTTGAATATTGTCAAATTTTTTGATTTAATTCTTTGTTTTAGAAGATGTCCTGAGGAGGAAAACAGGCTTTGAATATAGCTTGCATTTTAAGTTACTAAATAGACATATTTAATCCAAGAAATATAAACTCCAAATAAAATATTTACATTGATTTTGTTAAATAAGATGGATTGTTAGAGTTCCTTAATTTCTCTCATCCTTTCTTTACTTCTAGAATGATATAAAGAAAACTGCAACAAATGTAATATTCTCCTTTTTAAATCCTTCTTGCCTGCTCTGATTTAAATCATTCCATGACTTCATCGGCTACAACTGTTACATGTGGTACGTGATTGCCTGAACGCAGTAATTAAGAGGGGTAGTCTACTTTAAAATTAAAAGGAACAAGAACCTCTTTGCCCCATATTCCCCTAAGCCTTTATTAAAGTAGAAAACTATTTCATTTACACTGGTACAATTTGTGTGGGCATCCTGTATGGCTGTATCTATTGCATTTTGTAGATCATAAAATCCTCTCTTCCTCCCGATTTTTATAAGACTCTTTTCTGCATAAATTCCTGCAAGTTGCACCACACAGTTTGTAAATACCCTATTACTTTTAGTTATCATTTTTATTTCTGCAGTCCTTTAGAGACTCACTCAGGAGTCAGAGCTAATGTAGTGTCCATAAACAAAACACTATTGAAAACTTAGACATGGTCTTAAAGGTCTTGAAATCAAAGGCATCAACCTTGCAAAGACTTATGCAAGCTTTTAGCTTTATGTGTCATAAATAAAGCCAAGTCTATGCTATAATATTATGTGAACACAGCTACGTCAGCTAGGAATGGAAAGGAAAAGTCTCACTCCCAGCTTACACTCACACCAGAAAAACTAACTGTAGACTTAAGTCTCCTGACAGAGCTCAATATATATTATGGGAGGACATGTCACACTTATACAGAGAGAAAAAAACTCTTCTGACAGCTGCATGCAGAATTTCCATTTGAACATTTTTGGCAACAAACAGAATTTTTGTGAAAATCATTCACATTTGCTTTCAATTAAGAAAAACGTAAACAATTTAATAAAGCTATTGCACTGCAAAATGAAAAATTTATTTTCTTTAAACTTTGATTTTAATTCTGATTTTTTTCTTTTCTACGAATACCCCATATCCATTATATGAAAATTTATTCACTTAAAAATAGAATGACATTTATGAAAAGTGCATAATTTTAACAATGAATAGCAATTTTCACAATTTTAAATGTAATTTTCACACGCTGATCAACATCAGTATGACAGTAATCACTACATGCTGTACTTTCACATATTTCTATGTAATATAAAGGTGATATTTAATTTTTTGATGGAAATCCATCAAGGTTAGAATGTTTGTTTGCAGGTAGCCTATTTAAAGTATTGCAAATAACTATCACTGTTTAAAAATAAGCAGCAATGTCAGAATAAAAATTCTATCCTACAAAGTGGTTTGGAAATAACCTTGATTAACAAAAATGTACCGAAATTAAGACCAAAACCAAACCCAGATGTCTATATTAACTACTGTATTCCTAGTGTTACCCGGCAAGAGCAATTTTTACAAAGAGCTCCGTAAAACCTCCATGTGTCCTAAGGCCTCCAATAATTAACACTTTTGAAACTCATCATCTTTATTTTCCTGGTTAGCTGTTTAGTCATCTGTAGGTGAGCATTTTATTTTATACCATTTTGCTCAGCATATCTTCTTATTATCATATAGTCATAGACCTTAAATGTTTCGCCGTGAAAAACTGAAACAGAAGCAGGCATCCATTTATGTGCTTTGAACTTTTATATAAACACCTATACATATTCACAAACAACTGAGAGGAGCTGTTGACTCCCTCAAGGGCAGGGAGTTCCTGGAGAAAGACCTCAACAAATTAGAGGGCTGGACATACAAAGTTCAGCAAGAAAAACTGATGGACTCTACACCTGGGATGAAGCAGCCCAGGAGGTATGGACAGACTGGGTAATGAGATGCTGGAAAGCAGTTTTGTGGATAGGTTCAGCCTGAAGAAGAGAAGACTGAGGGGGACCTTATCATGGTTTGCATCTTCCTTGTGAGGGGAAGAGGAGGAGCAAACACTGATTTCTTTTGCATGGTGACCAGTGACAGGACCTGAGGGAATGGCTTGGAGTTTTATCAGGGGAGGTATAGTTTGCTTATTAGAAAAAGGTTTTTCACCCAGAAAGGTGGCTGGACACTGGAACAGGCTCCCCAGGGAAGTGATCACAGCACCGAGGCTGACAGGGTTCAAGCAGCATTCGGACAATATCTGGGCACATGGTGTGATTCTTGGGGATGGTGCTTTGCAAGACCAGGAGCTGGACTCAATGATCCTTGTGGCTTCCTTCCAACTCAGCATATTCTGTGACTGTGATATATGTACACATATTTGCAGAGGCAGAAACAAAAATTGCTCATACAAAGGGACACATTCTGACAGATGTGTTTGCCTGCATATTATTGAGCATGTCAACAGTTTTTGTTTCACAACATTTCTTTGCTTTATTGAAAGGAAAATATTTGCATTGTAAGTATCTATGTATCCACCTTTCAATCTGTTGTTTCATCCATTCCCTATATATTCTTAAATTTGCAGCAAACCAAAATCCAAAAAAAGATAACTCAGTATTCCCATAGTACAGGCTAGGCACACATTTAAACATCCAAACTTCTTACAAATCCTCAGCAAGAATAAATGTTCGACATGGCAACAATGTCCTGTTGCCACTATATACCCTGAAGAACTCTGTAAGTCTGGACAATATGAGTTGCAGCATAATAGCCTGTTCCCTGCTGTGTTGAGTTTTGAGGCTTTTTGGTTTAGGGCTTTTTTTTTTGAGTAATTTTTCCTGATAGCTTCTGTTTTAAGCAGCTTTACTACAGTGATAGGGTGTCCTCATGGTACCCAGGAGATTTTCTTTGTCAATAACCGAAAGATATAATAGTAGCCTGCTAAGCAGCTGCTTGCTCAGTGATTTGAGCTGTATAGTAGCTGTTCTGAAATTGTCCTGGCTGGTTGTAGTCCAATAGCACTGTTTGCAATTACTGTTGTTACTACTGCCATTATTACTATAGGGTGAGGTTCACCCTGATGCCGAGGACAGCACAAGGTCAATTTATTTTATGAAATCCTAGATCAGCCTTTTCTGACACTGTTAAGGTAAACTGAAATTGTCCACGGCTCTTAGGCTTTCTCCTGACCCAGACTTGAATGTAGCACATGTTAGGAATTTTCTGTAAAAATTTGTTGTGGGGTTTCTTTTCAGAAGAAAAGTAATGAACGAAATTTGTCATTTTGTACAATTCTATTCAAAAAATAGCAAGAGGAATAAGAGCTTGCTCTACATATCTTCCTGAGGAAGTGGAGAGTGAGGTGCTGATCTCTTCTCCCTGCTACCCAGTGATAGGACACATGGGAATGGCTCAAAGCTGCACCATCATTAGTGTAGACTGGACATCAATTTTTCTTTATAATTCAATATATTCTTTATATTTCAAAATATTCAAATATTTCTTTACTGAGAGGGTGGTCAAACACTGCAACAGGCTTCCTAGAGAGGTCTTTGAGGCCCTGTCAGTATTTAAAAGGCATTTGGACAATGCCCTCAACAACAGGCTTTAACTTTTTCTCAGCATTGAATTGGCCAGGCAGTTAAACTAGGTGATCATTATAGATCTCCTCTCCTCTCCTCTCC
>VWYO01011096.1:22864-45470 GCA_013400275.1 Rhadina sibilatrix
AAACTAGGTCATCATTATAGATCTCCTCTCCTCGCCTCTCCTCTCCTCTCCTCTCCTCTCCCCTCATTAGATCTGGCCCTGATTACACAAGAAAAATCAGCTAACAGAAATAAAGCATAGATGCAGGCAAACTAAGAAAGAAAGAAGCCATCCAGCAATTTTAAAACAAATTCAACCTCTAATCTATCAAAACAATTCAATGAAAAAATACACCAATGTCCCTAAACAAGATAAAATAGACAAAACCAACTCTACACGAATTGGTTTGACTATCTTAAAGTTACCTGAGAGACTATCTTGCCAAACCACAGGCTGCAAGAAGAATAAAGAGAATAAACCCAAAAGAAACCTTAAGCCAAACCAAATTAAAAAAAAATAATGAAAAACAAGCTAAATAAAACTTCTTTAAAGAGGGGAATAGAAAAAAAAAAATCAAGAAGGATGCTTAGATAAATTACTCTTATTAATATTATATAAATTCTGGCTTAAATACAGATTTTACAGAGAGCAAGTAGAAAATTCCTGTTCTCATAAACCATACCACTGGTGAATACTAATCAATATTCTTTCCTCCTTTGTAGAATCTTCCCATTCATGATGTTGAAAACACTGTTCCTGAATTTGAAGAGTTCATAATTTATTCTCTGTATCCATCATATTTTTCAAACAAACAATTCATAATCTTTATAGATTAATGGCCTTAAGTTTAATCCATGTACATTGCAAAATAATTTGTATATATGGTATTGTTGTTTCCATTGGCTTTTTTTACTCAGACTCAGAAGCAATAGGGCACTGAAGTGATATTAAAATGAATGTTTGGGTAGGTTTTATATATTCTACCATTTGCATTTTTAAACACCTATAGCATGAAAGAGACCATATTGTATCACCAGAACTGCAGCTATTTTCCACTGTTTATCCCTAGTTAATATGCCTCATTTAAGATTAGCTAATTACCAATATACCCAGTAATAGATTTTGCATTATTTCTGTTGCATTTCAACTTTGTGTAAGGCAAAGGCAGGGACTAAGAGAATATAGAAATGTCCATTGTAGGAGAAGAACAGATTTGAGAACCTGAGGTCTAAGGAACCTGATAGTGCACAAGTGCATGGCACTTGGTCAGATACATATGCAGGTCATAAAGGAACTAGTGTACGAAGTGACTAAGTCACTATCCAGCATGTTTTATAAATGATGTCAATCCTGTGAAGTTAATGCTGTCTGTAAAAGGGGAAACATAACCCCTTTTTTGTATAAAAGGAAATAGGGAAGAACCCAGGAACTGCAGCCCAGTCAGTCTAACATAAAATGCTTGGCAAGTTCATGAAGCAGATCCTCCTGAAAATTATGTTACGGCTCATGGCAAATAAGGAATTTACTGGTGATGGCCAACATGGATTCCCTATGTGAAAATCATGCCTGAAAAACTCTTGTCCTTCTACAAAAAGGTTAGAGCATTGGTGGATAAGGGAAGGACAGCTGAGGTCATCTATCTGGACTTGTGCAAAACATTTCACACTGTCCTGCATCCCTATCTCTAAACTGAAGAGGCATGTATCCACTTGGTGGATAGGGAGTCAGATGGATGGTCACACTCAAAGAGTTGTGGTAAANGCGCTGTCAGTATTTAAAAGGCATTTGGACAATGCCCTCAACAACAGGCTTTAACTTTTTCTCAGCATTGAATTGGCCAGGCAGTTAAACTAGGTGATCATTATAGATCTCCTCTCCTCTCCTCTCCNTCTTGCCAAACCACAGGCTGCAAGAAGAATAAAGAGAATAAACCCAAAAGAAACCTTAAGCCAAACCAAATTAAAAAAAAATAATGAAAAACAAGCTAAATAAAACTTCTTTAAAGAGGGGAATAGAAAAAAAAAATCAAGAAGGATGCTTAGATAAATTACTCTTATTAATATTATATAAATTCTGGCTTAAATACAGATTTTACAGAGAGCAAGTAGAAAATTCCTGTTCTCATAAACCATACCACTGGTGAATACTAATCAATATTCTTTCCTCCTTTGTAGAATCTTCCCATTCATGATGTTGAAAACACTGTTCCTGAATTTGAAGAGTTCATAATTTATTCTCTGTATCCATCATATTTTTCAAACAAACAATTCATAATCTTTATAGATTAATGGCCTTAAGTTTAATCCATGTACATTGCAAAATAATTTGTATATATGGTATTGTTGTTTCCATTGGCTTTTTTTACTCAGACTCAGAAGCAATAGGGCACTGAAGTGATATTAAAATGAATGTTTGGGTAGGTTTTATATATTCTACCATTTGCATTTTTAAACACCTATAGCATGAAAGAGACCATATTGTATCACCAGAACTGCAGCTATTTTCCACTGTTTATCCCTAGTTAATATGCCTCATTTAAGATTAGCTAATTACCAATATACCCAGTAATAGATTTTGCATTATTTCTGTTGCATTTCAACTTTGTGTAAGGCAAAGGCAGGGACTAAGAGAATATAGAAATGTCCATTGTAGGAGAAGAACAGATTTGAGAACCTGAGGTCTAAGGAACCTGATAGTGCACAAGTGCATGGCACTTGGTCAGATACATATGCAGGTCATAAAGGAACTAGTGTACGAAGTGACTAAGTCACTATCCAGCATGTTTTATAAATGATGTCAATCCTGTGAAGTTAATGCTGTCTGTAAAAGGGGAAACATAACCCCTTTTTTGTATAAAAGGAAATAGGGAAGAACCCAGGAACTGCAGCCCAGTCAGTCTAACATAAAATGCTTGGCAAGTTCATGAAGCAGATCCTCCTGAAAATTATGTTACGGCTCATGGCAAATAAGGAATTTACTGGTGATGGCCAACATGGATTCCCTATGTGAAAATCATGCCTGAAAAACTCTTGTCCTTCTACAAAAAGGTTAGAGCATTGGTGGATAAGGGAAGGACAGCTGAGGTCATCTATCTGGACTTGTGCAAAACATTTCACACTGTCCTGCATCCCTATCTCTAAACTGAAGAGGCATGTATCCACTTGGTGGATAGGGAGTCAGATGGATGGTCACACTCAAAGAGTTGTGGTAAATGGCTGGATGTCCAAGTGGAGGGCAGTGACAAGTGATGTTCCTGAGATGTCAGCATTTGTGTCCAGTACTGTTTAATGTCTTTGTCAGTAGTCTGGACAGTGGGATTGATTGCACTCTCAGCACTTTTGCTGACACCAAGCTGTGTGGTGTGCTCAACACACTGGAGGGAAGGGATGCCATTCAGAGGAACCATGACAGGCTTGAGAGGTGAGTTGTATACAAACCTCATGAAGTTCAACAAGGCCAAGCACAAAGTCCTGTACCTGGCTAGGGGGAATCCCAAGCATAAATAGAGGCTGGGAGAATGGATTGACAGAAGTCCATGACAAGGAGGAATGAGTTCAGAGGAGAGCCACGAAAATAATCAGAGTACCTCTGATAAAGGATTACCTCTTCAATGAAGACAGGCTGAGAAAGTCGGTGGTGTTCAGCCTCAAGAAGAGAATGCTTCAGGAGGACTTTTCAGTATCTGAAGGGAATCTACAACAAAGATGGAGAGGGACTTTTTACAAGGGCATGAAGTAGTAGGACAAGAGGGAATGGCTTTAACCTGAAAGAGAGTAGGTTTAGATTTATATACTAGGAAGAAGTTCTTTACTGTGAGGATGGTGAGCTACTGGAACAGGTTTCCCAAAGCTATGGATGCCTCATGCCTGGATGTGCTCAAGTCCCTATTGGATACTGCTTTGAGCAACCTAATCTAGTAGATGGTGTCATTATCTGTGATAAAGAAGTCAGATCTAAATGATCTCCCAACCTCCACCATTCTATGATTTATTCATTGTTCATGAAAATAACATAAGACCTCATAGGTTTGCCAGAAAATGTTATTGACATTTTTCTTATTTTTGTAACTGCCTTTAAGAGCAGAAATTGTCCATTCTGTCATATTGAATACCAGTTTCAGGAAATTTCTGAGAGAAAAGAAATGAAAGATAAACTAACAAATACTTTTGTAAACACTTATTTTACTACATTCAGAAGATACAAGCTGATAGTCTTAAGTACATACCCAAAATGTATAAAAGGCTTGAACTTCAGCCTGACCATAGTATATTTTTTCATTGTTCCATGTTTTGAATCATGTAATACTTTTTATAGATTTTTGGGATTTTACTTAATGTACATTACTTCTCTGAATTTTCAAATAATGTTATTAGCTGCTAAGGATACATATCTGAGACTGCAACCTTATATTTCACATTTCTACTCTTTTGAATACTTTATGTTCTCCATTCTGCTATTATCACTGGAAAATAGTAATTTATAATTCATAAGATTGAGTTCTGTTAAATATGCATGGTAGAGAAGAAAAGAAACATTTTTTTAAATGTCAGAACACACTGTCGATGTTCAATATGCAGGTTTTATAACAAAGGGTATCTATTCCTACCTGTCTCACCTGTATGACATGCTTTTGAATAGTAATCTCATTCTGACCTTTCTGCTTTGAAATTATAAGTGAATTTGCACAGTCACACCAACTGTGATGACTTGTAGAGTTTCTTTTTGTGAATACGGAAAAAACCCCTCACAAACAAGTATTTTATATTGAAACAACAAAGCAACTACAGAAAAAAAGTGGCAAATCTAGCTATATACTGTGAGATGTTGCTGCATTTTGCAAGATAACTGTACTTATTTCTCTTTTGATCCCTTAGGGTTATTTGAGGGGGAAAGTCTGTTGCTTCTCACTAGTTAATAACTGGTCTCTTTCTCTTCAGGTGGAGCAAAAGCAGACTCCTTAAATACAAGTCTTATGGGGAGCAGCTGAGGGAGCTGAAGTTGTTTAGCCTGAAGAAATGGAGGCTCGAGGGAGATCTTTATCACTCTCAAAAGGAGACTGTAGTGATGTCTCTTCTCCCAAACAACTAGTGATAGAACAAGTGGAAACGGCCTCAAAGTTGCACCAAGGACGTCTTAGATTGAAAGTTAGGGAGAAAAGATTTGTCCAGCTTTGGAACAGGATGCCCAGGGAAGTGGTGGAGTCACCATTCTCGGACGTATTTAAAAGTTGTGTCATTTGGGGACATGATTCAGTGGTGGACTTAACTATGTTAATGGTCTGACTCAACAATCTTGAAGGTATTTTCCAATCTAAGTGATTTTATGATTCTGTATGCTTTTATTTACAGATAAAGTGTGGAAGTGAGGGAGATGCCACTCAAATATTCAACGCAGGGAACTTGCACAAAAGAAAAATCCTTTTTGAGAGAGAGCACTCACAAATTTTTAAATATACAAATCACTCATTTTTGTGGAGTTTCTTACATATGTGCTTAAGACATGCCTTATTTTGGATAGCTTATGATCTCATCTGCAGGGTATGAGGTAAGATTTAGTTAAGGAATGACTCACCATGCAGCTTCTGACACTGAACAGGCTAGGCAATCATTTGCAAGATTGCCATTGTCGCTGTGCATCAGTATTTCTTGTTTCAGCCTACGCCTCCAAGAAATCAAAAGTTCTCCAGACTAGGAGATTGTTTTGTTTGGGATTGGTTTGTGATTGTGCTTGCAAATAGTCTGGTTTAACAGGTTTTAGCTCATTTTCCATGTGGTCTTTTGACAGTTCCAGATTTCAGGCACTTGAAAGAGGAACTAAGAATCACATTTTGATAACATCTTCATCAGTCAGAGCAATCTGCTTTTCATTCTTCAAAAGGAGACAAAAGAGGAGGATGTATGTGACACATTTCAGCATTGGCAGGACTTCTGCCTTTGCAACAAGCAACCTTACTACATACTCATCATAGAAATATTAGGACCTAGCACCTATTGACTACCTGCCTGGGATATCGAGAGAGCATGAATTATTATCAGATTATTCTTGAAAATGCAGAATGGAAAGGCAATACTTTTAAACATATCCTTTTTTTTTTTTTTTTTTTTTTTTTTTTTTTTTTTTTTTTTAAACAGGTAACAGTTTGGTGGCTAAGTATCTCCTTTAGCACACGTTTTTAGATTAGCAAGCAAAAACTTGATAAAGATCTCATTTTCCACTGCTTCTTCATACACATTTTGTTAGGAGAGATTGACATGTCAACAGTAAGACTAGCTACCCTCAGCTGGTCTCCTCAGCAAGTAGACAGGGGTGGGGAGTAGGATGAATCCCCTGTAATGCAGGAGGAAGTAGCTAGTGACCTACTGAGCCAATTAAAAGCTCACAAGTCTGTGGAATCAGATGGGATTCACCTTAGGGTGATGAGGAAAATACCAGAACTCACTAAACTGCTTTCCACCATTTATCTTTCTTCTTCTGGCCAACTGAGGAGGTCCCAGATGACTGGAGATTGGCCAGCATGAAACTCATCTATAAGAAAGGTTGGAAGGAGGATTCAGGGAATGACAAGCTTATCATCCTGACTTACTGCCCAGCAAGGTTATGGAGCAGATTATCCTGAACATGATCATACTGCACCTATAGGACAACCTAGGGATGAGCCCCTAGGGACCAGACAGCATGGGTTTAGAAAAGACAGGTCCTGCCTGCATAAACTGATTTACTTTTATGACCAGGTGACCCATCTTGTGGATGAGGCTGTGAACACAGTCTACCTGGACTTCAGCAAAGCCTTCAACACCATCTCTCATGACATATTCTGTGTGTCCCAATCTGCCTATGCAAAGATGGGGAGGAAATTTGAAAATATGCAGAGCAAGATTAAGACACAAACAAGATCAAATCTTGGTGACAAAAATGATAATTAACTTTTATTTACTAGCAAGGAAGAGAGCAAGGAGGAAAGACAGGAAAGTAGTAAAAAGTGAAAAATTACAGAAAGAGATAGACACTACCATGGATTCAGCGGTCTCATTGGTTATTTCTACTTTCATCTGAACGTGGGGAGAGCTCTGCCAGGATTGCTGCACATTAGCTTATACAGCAGATGAGCAGCCCTTTACAGTGGTGACTGGGAAGTTTTGCTCCATCTTGGGACTATGGCAAGGGCATGTTCACCACACGGGCATTGGTATCCACAAGATGTTCACACAATACACCCAGTTCATTGTGCGTGCAGGTCCTTCACTTGTAATGGCAGGAGCATATTCACCATCATCACTGTAGGCCATCATGGACCATTATCCACAGATGATCATGTTCTATTATCACACCAGGCCTTTAACTGCAGATTGTCCTGATTCACCAGGCAATGGTGATTGGTCATAAAGAAGTTGGTCATTAACAGTCATTTAGGCCATGGTTTGTACAGGTGCTGGGTTGACATGGCTGGATGATCAGGCCCAGAGTTGTGGTGAATGGTGCTGCATCCAGTCTGGTCTCTAGTGGTGTCCCTTATAGATTAGGGTTGGGCCCAGTCTTGTTTAATATCTTTATAGATGATCTGGATGAGAGCACTGAGTCTACCCTTAGTAGATTCGTAGACAAGTTGAGTCAGAGTGTTAATCTGCTGGAGGGCAGGAAGGTTCTGAAGATGGACCTGAGCAGACTGGATTGATGGATTGAGATCAACAGCATGAGGCTTAACAAGACCAAGTGTCAAGTCCTACACTTTGGCTATGATAACCTCTACAACAGAGATACAGGTTAGGGAAAGAGAGGCTGAAAAGTGGCCCAGCAGGAAAGGCTCTGGAGGTGCTGGTTAACAACCAGTTCAACATGAGCCAGTCATGTGCCCAGGTGGCCAAGACAACCAATGACATCCTGGCTTGTATCAGGAATAATGTTCCCAGCAGGACTAGGGAAGACATTCTTCCCCTACACTCAGTACTTCTGAGGCTGCACTTTGAGTGCTGTGTTGAGCACTGTGCCCCTCAATTCAGGAAGGACATTGAGGCACTGGAGCAGGTCCAGAGAACAACAATGAAACTGGTGAAGGGTCCGGAGGACAAGGCCTATGAGGAACAGCTGAGGGAGCCAGGATCATTTATCATGGAGAAAAGGATGCTAAAGGGTGACATTATCACTCTCTACAACTACCTGAAAGGAGGTTGTAGTCAGGTGGGAGTTGGACTCTTCTCCCAGGCAACTAGCAGCAGGACAAGAGGTCACAGTCTTAGGCTCCACCAGGAGAGGTTTAGTCTGGTGATCGGGAGTAATTTCTTTACAGAAGAGATCATATAGATATTGTAATGGGCTGCCCAGGGAGGTGGTGGAGTTGGCACTCCTTGAGGGTGTTAAAAGAAAGACTGGACATGGCACTCAGTGCCAAGATCTATTTGACAGGGTGGTGTTCAGTCATAGGTTGGACTCTATGACCTCAGAGATTTTTTCCAATCTAATTGACTCTGTGATTATGTGATTTTTTATATAAGACATGAGTCTCCAGAGGGTGAGAACATTCAAATACTTTTCTGCTGGCTAATGAATCTCCAGAGAACAACCAAGAAAAAGAAAACTGAATCCACTTCTTCTGGCCTTCCCTTTAGTCTGCTGAAGTTTTCAGGTTAAGAAACTCCATGTTTGTCAGTGAGCTGAAAACTGTGTGCCTTGTGGCCCAAGGCATATCACTGTTTCTATCTGATCATCACCATATCCCTGATTTAAGCTTCAAATGATGCAACTTCAGGGCATGAATAGCACCATTGGCCTTGATGTATGTCTATAACGTTTTAACTGTGCATTTAAACTGCTAAATTATGAGCTGCAAAACTTTAAGTAGTGTCATCTTAGCTCCCAATGCCAGCTTCTATGAGATTGTAAGAGACAGTACGTTTTCCAAGCAATTAAGTTTATTTATAATTGGAAAACAATTCGGAATCATTTCCTCAATGATGTGCTATGTTTGAGATTATGAACAGGCAATTATCATATTGCATCTGATGAATTATAGATTTTAACTGTCAGAGAAATAGATTTCTAATTGGCCATTAGGTATTCCAGCAAATAACTACAAGGAGAGACAAGTACAGAAAAAAAAGTAAGATTTATTCATACAACATTAGATATTTAGGTAGCATTTTAGTGCTAAGTAACTATGTAGACAGGAATTAGAAATGTGTGTATTCACATTAATTTCTACTAGTTTGTTTAAATAAATAAATAGGTAAAATATTGTTAATGTAATTCAAAGCACAGAAAAATCAGTCAGTTCTGAGGTCTTTAATAGTCCTGATATACACAATCTTGATTCAGATTAACCCATTGACTTTTTAAATATGTCTTTTTTTCCTGATGAGAGGGCTAGTGAAAGCAAGGTACACACACACACACACACACACACTCACACACACACATGTGTGTGTGCATCACAAATGTGTGTGACTTGTTTACCTCAATATCAAGTGCATTCTCTACTCTCAATGTAAGATTTTTTTTTCAGGGAAAAGGTACTTCAAATATTAAAAATAGATACTAAAAAAACCAAAAATCTTGTCACTCCCTATGCTATCTCGTAATACATCAAAGCAAAAAGATCTCCCACGATCACCCCCCATTTGGTGGGGAAGACCTATTCAGAAGTCAATAAATACCTTCATAATGAAACCAACGTCCCTTTTAATGGAAAGAAGATTGATTCAAACGCTGAAGTTCCTTAAGCTTGTTCATTGACTGAAGAATATATTGTATAGATTGAGTATCTCACCCGCCCTTAGTGAAGCAGAGTACAGAGAAGATGGTTTTAGCGCCAGGCCTAGGCCAGAAAACCTAAAAGAAATTCTGTATTCACAGTGTGTGCACCATCTGAATTACATGCTGGAATGGCTCTTAAAGTGATCTCATCTGCTTCTCCTCATTTGGCAACATCCTAGTTTCCACGAAAAAGAAATCAAGAATATCCCTAACAAAAGCCAGTACATGTTCTAGAGCTACGAACTCTGGGCAATGTGGGGATCAGGTCAGTACAAGTGCCCCATTATGTCACAGATGAAAGTGTGAGTGTATTGCTGCACAGAGGATAGTGTCTGTCTGTATTTGGAAAGCACCATTTTACATTCAGATATACTAGTGTAAAGTAATGAAGTCCCGTGTGGTAAATGTCAATCAATACCTATTCCAAGGTTAAAGTACAACCAGCAATTCTGTGATAGGAATTCAAAGCACAGAATCAATTAACTTTTGTTTTGTTTAGTGCTTTTTTTTTTAAAGTGTCTTCTAAGTGATGTTTATGATTCTCAGTGAAACTTGGTACAAACTTCCTGTGTGCCATAAAAACCTATTAAGTATGTATTTGTGTGTGTACATATATATTCATGTAGAAATAGCAATACCATGTGGATGTGCAGATTTGTAAATTTGATTTATTGCACAAAATTATTGGAATATTAAAGCTAATTAAAAAGTATGCAACACTTCATACTCTAACTATGCCTAATCTGTAATGTTTCTCATAATTCATCTGTAGTAAAATTGTATGTGGAGATGGGTAATGAGAAGATCAGATTAGGTAATTTAAGGCAGTTGCTACTTTAATGGACAAGCAGCATGGATCTATCACTCTAGTGTCATTCTTATATATATTTGTATGCACACATATATGCAAATACAGCTTTGTCTCTGTCATTTTAGTATAAAGCAGGTTCTTACATAGATGCTTGCTTATGTACATATACTGAAAGAGACATGAGTCACTTGATGGGATTTTGATCAATTTAGTATTCATTTTGAAAATCTCTTTCAGAATACTAAAATTAACAACTGTTAGAATCTCAAATGAAATGTGTCTATGTTCATTTCAGGTAAAAATTGTCAGATTACTGTAAAAAGCATGGAGCAAATTTCAGTTCTGATGACAGAAAAATGCAGCTCTGCTCCAGTGGTGAATTGATACATCTGTAACTGCCTTTGCTTGGCAGGACCCAGCTCTTTCAGACAGGGTAAGTGGGGTCAGTTCTAACCAAACCTCAGTAGCACAGTTTAACCAGTTTGGAATATATTAAAATTCTGTGCTAAGTGGGCCGTTTCCTTTAATGTTATATAAGTGTTTATTACAAGGCTAGATATACCACCTTAATGCCCCAGGGCACTTTATAGAGTACAGAATCAAGAAGGACGTGATTAGAATTGCACTGAGATTGCCACAGTCAATCCCAAAAAACTATCTATCTCAATAATAACCAACAAAAAATTTATCTCCTATATTTACCTATATATATTTATATATATAAATATATATATTTAAATAGATATTTATCTATATCTCCATTTATTTGTTTTGCCAAGTGAAGCCACAACTAAAGAATGTACCTTTTTAGTGTATTTTCAAGGTCACACCAGGTACTTTTTTCCCCTGAAAAGGCTATAAATTTGCTGAGTGAACCCCCTATGAGCAAACAGTAGATAACAAATGGACTCTCTGAGGTAATCTAAGATTGTGCACTAGGTTTCTAATTCTGTATCTTGACTCTTAAAATTACTTTGCTTTCTGTGATGATGAGACTGTGAGAAAACATCCAGATAGGCCAAAACTATACCACACACACACACACACACACACACAAACCCACACAAATAGAGAAAAATCACTCAATCCACTGTGTTCTGGCAGAGAAAAATTTACGCTTATGTACAGATTAATCCTACAGATTAAAAACCCAATTAGAAGAATGTTTATTTTGTTCACAATGAGGAAAGTTACTGCTTAGTAGTAATCTAAGAAATTCAGGATCCACTGGGAACTAGATAAGCCATTGTGTCTGATAAAGTCATAGAGATAATAATAATAAAAAATACAAAACCAAAGGAACCCCACCCAACACCATCATATGGTTTTCTTTCCAGGAAGTTGAATGTGCTACATGACCGTAGCACCAAGATTAGGGAGAGTGGAGAATCACACTTTCATTTAAGCACTATTTTTCATCTGAGAGAGCTCAAGGGCTTCTGTTCAGTTCTCACGCCCTGCTTTGTGTCCAGTGGGGGTTATTTTCCCATTTCTAAACTAGTGCAAATTGAGACATGGAAAATGTAATTGACTCAAGTCTATGAATCCAGTTAGAGGCAAAAGAATGACCAACCTCCAAGAGGTTTCCATTCACCTGTTCTCTGAACCTCAAGCATAAAATATCTTAATGTGCTTATAGTTGCCAACGTTCTTGAGGTTTTTTGTGCATGAATTATACTTTGTTAATGTAGTTGGCTTCTGAATTTGGAACTTTTTCCTTTTTTTTTTTTTTTTTGAGTGTCTTTCCATTTGAATAACAATCAAGAGAATGATACAATGATCCTAGTGGTTTCTGTCTCCATTTCTAAAAAGATGAGCTCTGTGTGGATAATTATGAAAATAGTGTTAAAATTTGTTTTTATTACACACAGAAAAGTTTTCCACATTCTTATCTGTTTTCAGAGTCACAACTCTAAGGCTTATTAGATTGGGTATAAGGAAAAAAATTCTCCGCTGAATGGAATATTGGAATGAGCTTCCCAAGGTAGTGATTGTCACCATCCCTGGAGGTATTTAAAAGACACGTAGATATGACACTTAGGGGCATGTTTCAGTGGTGAATTTGGCACCTGTTAAGTTAATGGTTGGACTCAGCGACCTTAGAGGTCCTTTCCAACCTAAATAATTCTATGCCTCTATGAATACGAAAGGAAAAGTGTTTTAGAATTCATTTGGTCTTGAAATGAACTGTCAGGTGTTTCAACTGCTTTTCAGAAAAAGTCTGCAGGAGGGTGCAGACCTATGCATCTCCAAATAGCTGGATTATTTTGTATACTTAGAAGGTTGCAACAGCTGCCACTTCTAGGGAATGAATTATACTGGAAAATTTATACTGTGCAATATGCTGAATAATAACTGTATTTTAATTTATACATTGTTTTTTGGCAGCAATCTGTGACAGTATCAACTTCTAACATAATTACTGACTAGCTCAAATTGAGAACAACTGATAGTTTGCAGCAGGCTGATAAGCAGTTATTATAGTGTTCACCAGAACATGCTCTGTACTCAGTAAAGCCAACAGTGCAATCTTTTTGGAGCTTCTGGAGGTAGCAGGATGTGTATTTAAACCTGCCTTTTAATTAGATTTATATTAGAATGCACTTTTCATCTCATCTCTCACCCTCAAAATATAAAATACTGTCTATAAGCTTGTTGATATTTCTCTGGCAAGCTTGATATTTCTCAGTACATACAAGTAGAAAAGCCATCTGAAAGCACCATTCAGATAGCTGTGACCCCCACTAGATTTGCCCAGTTCTGAGTGACTGTCCTGCTCAGACCTGGAAAATAAAGAAGGGATAGAGAGCTTTGTTGTGTGACTCTCACTGCACTTATTTCACCCATTGTGTAACACAGGTAAACTGGAGAAGGGGAGGTTGATACAAGCTGTCAATTGGCCTCATATATGGTAAAAGCCAAAGGGATTGTCTTCAGCTTCATGATAAACAGGACCATTAGTGGTTTATGATCTCTACAGAAAACAATGCACAGCTGGGGTCCTTCAGAGGTGGAGAGGAACACCTAGAGATATGTAGTGGTGTAGTGGAGGTGGTGTTATTAGATGAGGGAGCCAGGTCACCATCTTCTTGAAGGGTGGGAACAAGCACGCCCTTTCCTAGAGGTACCTTGGGTGCTGCTTGTCAGCATTTGTGCAGGAGGCTTGCTTGGTATGAGTGCGTTGTGTTTCCTGTACTTTAAATTTTAAGCTGTGTGCCATTGAGTTTTATGGTTTGGTCCTTCTGGCCACACCAGTTAAAGTTCCCTGTAACAAGAAACCAGAGAGGAAAGGCTTGCTTTAAGAAGTGAACAGATGTTCAGCGAAAGCTAAAAACCAAAAACGTGAATTAAAATAAGAGCAGCAAAAGAATATATATATACACAGTATATATAGTATACTGCTATACCAGCAGATAATTTCCAGGAGATGATTAGATCCTCTAAAGCATGTCATCTTTCAACACAAACTTCACAAAAATGAGACATGAATGATATTTAGGTGTTTCAGGACCTTTAATGTTTTTCATCTGTGTGGCTCTTTATTTTGAAATTCTTTATAGTATCCACCATTGTAGGTTTTCTATGGTGTATCCAGTTTTCATTCTTCCCGCCTGAGCTTGGTCTATAGAGATCTGAATATTAAATATGCTGGAAAACAAGTTAGCAATGTTTTATCAGATTTACGTACGCACTATGTTTCATTTTACTTATATTTTCAAGCTACTGCAGAGAAAAACACTTCCATAAGATCCTAGCAATTTTGATGTAACAGAAAAAAGGTGCAGAAGATTGAAACAGGAAATTATATCTAGTGGCACTGAAGACAAATTGTATAATCAGAAATCCCTATGTGCCATTGCCATATTCATTTATCATTAAGATTCACATTTCAAAACAGAAAGGGGAGTAAACTCTTTCTCCACTTGTACAGAAAAAGGAGTTGGAAACCACAAAAATATTTTTTGTTAAAGATCACAGATCTGTTGGTCCTTTGTTTGTTAATTTATTCATGATATACAGTTAAAAATACATTGAATCTTACAGATAGTTTATCAATTCAGACCTGGACTTATTGTAATATGTAAATATGAGAAAAATTTACAGTTTTTTCTAAATTCATTGTTTAGAGGAAGTGATTTCTCTCCCTAGAATAAACAGTCCACAGGGTGAGGAAATAAAAACACTAGCAATAGGAAACTGCATAAGACTCTTCTACTGGCTATATTGCTTCTCAAATAAAGAGTTACATTTATACACATGCAGCAAACATTGCTGAAAAATACCTGCAGGTCACTACTGAGAGACAGCTCTTAAATTTTGTGTCATTCATAATATAAATGAGATTCTTGTGGGAATGATATGCTAACACTGAAGTTTTTGTGTAGTGACTTATGCTACAGTATCTGATTGTCAGGTAGAATTCCAGTTGATAGGGTGATTTCATGGAGAAGCAGTTCAGAAAGTATACTGAAGGCAGTTCTATTTATTTATGTGGCAAACCACCTTAAGTTCAGTGCTGCTAGTCTCACACAAAACAACACCTTGGCTATAGAATGAGCTCTTGCAGTATGGTAAAGTCAATTTATTACTGTTACTTATTTATTATTTATGAGGTGCTAAAGACCTAGAAATCCCATTCAGGATCTGTAATTAGGCCTGAGTTGAATAGGAAGATAAGAATAAGGAAATTCTGGACTCCATAGGCTGTGCAAGTAATTATATGCAAGCTCTGATACCCTTGAAAAGAACAAATCTGTTAGTTTCTCAGGAAGCATGGGAAGTATGATCATAGAGATTACCCTGCTGAAATCCTGAACATAAGCTAATTGATGTATCAGGTATGTTAATATGATAGTATAAGTATTACAAATTATGTACAGACATAGGCTTTTCTGGATCCATAATACCCAACCCTGTAACTGAGAAGGGACAATGGTTAGAAATCTATCCAATCAAAACCTCCTCCAGCACAACTTTGAGCCTGTTTTGTGTTGTCCTATTCCTTGTTACTTTGCTTCCTTCTCTCCAGGCAAGAAAACTCCAGCTTTGTAAGCTGCTCCCATCACTCTTGTCCTCCAGACTCTTCACCAGCTCTGTTGCTCTGCCCTGGACATCCTCCAGCACCTCAATGTCCTTCATGCACTGAGGCCCCGAAAACTGAACACATGGTGCAAGGCGGGGCCTCATCAGCGGCAAGTTCAGGGAGATGACCCTGATCCTGCTGGCCACACTATTTCTCAAAGAAGCCAGGATGCCACTGGCTTTTTTTGGCCACCTGGGCACACTCTGGCTCACGTTCTGCCAGCTGTTGACCAGCATCCCCATCCTTCTCCTCTAAGCAGCTTTACATCAACTCTTAGAGTCATAGAATCATTAAGTTGAAAATACCTTTAAGGTCATCAAGTCCAACTGTTAACCAAGTCTGTAACACTTTATGGGGTTGTTGTGACAAAAGGGCAGCACCTGGCACTTTGCCTTGTTGAACCTCATACAATTGTTATCAGACCACTGATCCAGCCTGTCCAGCACACCTTTCTGCAGAGCCTTCCTGTCCTCCAGCAGATCAAAACTCCCACCCAAACTTGGTGTCATATGCAAACTGACTGAGGCTGCACCTAATCCTGTTTTTCAGCCCATTGGTAAAGATCTTAAACAGGACTGACCCTTGGGCCACACCTCTGGTGTCCAGCCACCAACTGAATTTACCTCTTTCACCACCACTCTCTGGGCCCAGACATCCAGAGGGTTTTCTATTCCATGATAGCTTGGGTGCACTCACCCAAGCCATGGGCAGCCAATTTCTCCAGGAGAATAATGTGGAGAATGGTATCAGAGGTTTTATTGAGATCCAGGCAGGCAACATCTACAGCCTTTCCCTCATCCCCTAAGGGGCATCTTGTCATAGATCAGGTCAGGCAAGCAGTACCTGCCTTTCATAAATCCCTGCTGGCTGGACATGATTCCTTGGTTGTCCTGCCTATGCCGTATGATGGGCTCGAGATGATCTGCTCCATGATTTTACCCAGCACCAAGGTTAGATTGACAGGGCTGTGGTGCCCCAGATCCTCCTTCTGGCCTTTCTTGTAGATGAGCATCTTGCCAGTACTTGCCAACCCCCTGTCAGCCAGGACCTCCCTGGTTAACCAGGGCTGCTGGTAAATTATTGAAAGTGTCTTGGTGACTGCTTCTACCAGCTCCCTCAGTACCCTTGGGTGGATCCCATCTGTCCCCATAGACTTGTGTGTGTTTAAGGGGTGTAGCAGATCACTGACCATTGCCTCTTGGATTAGAGAGGCTTCATTTGGCCCCCTGTCCCTGTATCCCAGCTCAGGGAGCCACATACCTGAAGAAACACTGTCTCACTATTAAAGGCTGAGACAAAGCACTAAGTGCCCCTGCCTATTCCTCATTTGTCACTGTTTCCCTCTATATCCAATAAAGGGAGGATATAAAATTAGCCCTTCTTTTGTTGCTGTTTCTTTGCTGTCTTTTATACTAGTAGCCAGATTAAGTACTAATTGAGTTTTGGCACGGCTAATTTTCCACCTGCATTACTCCAGAGCATGCTTGTAGTCCTCCTGAGTTGCTGCCCTTTCTTCCAAAGGTTGAAAACTATCATTTTTCTTCCTGAGTTCTAGCCAAAAGTCTTTCTTCAGCCAAGTCAGTGGTCTTCCCTGCTGACTTGTCTTTTGGCTCATGGGCATGGCCTTCTCCTGTGCCTGTAAAATTTCCTTCTTGATAAATGGCCATTTTGCTTATATCAATTTATAAAGAATGCTCTTATTTTATTGTAGATACAATTTTAACTTTTATAAGCTTGGTAAAGAATCTGGTGAAATGTGTTCTAGTGAGTTCACTGAACTATAAATAATGCACAACATGATTATGTGGTGTGTTCCACTATCCAGGTCTGGAAGAATATTGATTTCTATTTTTCTGATGAAGGCAGGATTAAGTAACCACTTATTCAAGGAAGGAATAGATTGTGGATATGAACTGGAGGAAATGTTTCATCCTCTTTAATTGGCTCTGATTTGCATATAAGCACACGACTTGAAGGCAGTTCTCGAAGTTCCTCTTAATGCTGTCCTTGAAATCTCATTTCCAATGTTTAGACATGGTATCAGATATCTCTGACTGTGGGACCACAATTATCGACTGCAAAACACACTTTGTATCTTTACTCTCTCATTGATCTTTTTAGTTAGTATGAAGCAGTCCACATCTTATGAATAACTGAACATATTTTTATCACACATGAATATTTCCTTACCTAAACGATACAACTGTAGTTTTACACTCAGCTTCTTGATTATTTGCTTATTGACAAAAAAAAAAAAAAAAAGAACAATTCCTCTATTCTCTTTAAACACTATACTTTTACTAGAATCTGCCAAATGCTTTTTTTCCATGTATGCTCTCTGTTACTAAGAAAAAGTGATGTAGTGGCATGTTACTGTAGGCCATACTAAGTATGTTTGTGGAAATCTATTGACCCTTAAAATAATAATAAAAAAGCCATTTCCACAAAGTCAGCAGAGAAATTCCAAATAACATTCAAGATGTCTGTTTCCTGGTGTAAACACTTCTGTCCAAGGCATTATCAGGGTAAAACCATGAATCTTCAGACCTTGTCACAGGAACACTTTTACACATCAAAGCATGCATTAATGAATCATTTGTCATATTCCTAAGTATTTGTAAGAACCAGTTTTAAGTAAAATGACAGCTATAATTATTGCTTGTGCAAAGAAATATTTCCAGATATGTCTATACTTTCTACCTCTTCCATGCTCCTAGGAGTAGTATTTTTAAAATATATTTGCCATTAACACTGTTGTCTGGAATTACTGTTGTTATAACACTGTTTTTAGCACTCTAAACTCAGAAACTTCACCTTCAAGTTATTTCCCTTACTTGTTTGTTTATTTAGTTAGTTGGTTGGTTGGCTGAATGGGTGGGATTTGTCATGGTTGGGTTTTTTTCTTTTGACTTAACAGAAGGTAACTGCTATCTTTATTTTCAATTGTCTGTTTTAAGAGTCAAAGTTTCTAAATACTGACATTCCTGAGACTAATTATTTATATAATTACTATTTAGAGTATTACTTAATTTTTTGATACTAGTTTTTGTATATTCCTAATTTCTATATTAAATTCTAGACTAAGATTAAAAATAGAATAATTTTTGATTGAGTAGATTTTTCAAAGACCAAATTTCTTAGGATTTGTAAAGAAGAAAGTATGGCTAGATTTTTGAAAATGACATGTTACTCATAATAAATTTTGCATTTAAAACTGTCTCCTAAGGGCAAAAGCCATTAGTTGCTAATCCTTTAATGAGAACAGACACTCTCCTAACTGTGTATTTTGCTGAAGAATACTTTGTACTTTGCCCTCAACATGTTAGACTTTTTTAATATTCCCTGTACAGGAAGTGTAAGAAAATTCTGGTTGCATTTGTGGCCTTTTCTGCTGTTTGTCCGTGCATTTTTAGTGTTGTTTCTGTATGTTTCATGCTTTCCACAGCACTTCCTTGCAGGCAAGTGATGATGGTGCAAATGTGAAAGGGACAATGAAGACATAATGCCTGATAGAATGTGATTTATATTGCTGTAATTCATATTTTGTGTGCTGGTAATGTGTTCATATGTAATTAGACTGCTAATGGTGAATTATGGAAATATAGATCACACATTCTAATGGGATTAGAAATGGTTTGCATAACAGTAATTCAAAATTTAAAAAAAAAAAATCTAAATATTTAAGTATTCTAAGTAATGTTGGGTTTATTTTGCACCCTTATTGAAAAAAAAACAAACAAACAAAAACCCCAACAGGATCTGATGAGACACCACTGAAATCAATTACTAGTTTACTGTCAATATCAATGGATATAATATTGAGCATTCTTTATCACTAGCTCTTTCTTTTACAAAAAAGAACTATACGATGTAGTCTTAATTCAATTTAAAGAAATAGAAAATAGAATGAATATACTTAACACCTCCTAAAAAGTCTGTTTCCTAACACAAACTACTTTAATGACTTGCTCAAGACCTACTGCAGGCTTTAGCAGAAATGTCAGCATTGAATACATAATATCTCTCCCCTACCTCCTGCCTAGCAGCAGAGTTCAACAGTACTTCAGAGGCACCTTATCTTCTGAAGTTTTAATACTCCTAATTTATTTTCTGAAGAGAAGGTAAAACCTTAGAGCAGACCAACTGCCTCTGACAAATTTGCTGCCAGCAGAGAGCTAAATGGAAGAGGAATCCACAGCATTAATCTTTCACACAAGTTGCATATGAACCATGGATGACTGTAGGTCGATGGATTTCAAAGGTGGACAGTCCTGTCTCATCTGAATATTGCAGGCTGTGACAACTTAAAACCAGCAAGGGTGCTTTTAAGTCATGTTTTTGGGGTTTTTTATATATATGAAAAGCTGAATTTGGATAACAAACGATGTTCAGTTTGACTTTTTAAGCACAATTGCTACTTGAAAGTAGCAATTGCACAAAAACACAAACAAATCTTTTATTTTTGAAGGTTTTCATTTTTGCCTTCAGCCATAACTTTGAAGCATCAGAATCTGCTGGTCAGATATAAAATTCTGTAACTAGGCAAAGTATTAAGCATGTTATATGAACTTGTCCTGAAGTTCAACAATCAAAGTATTTTCTATTAATATAAAACCAAGAAAAGAATTCAAGGTCTCATAAAAGTATGCCTTTTTAAAGCCTAGTTTCAACCAAATGTATAATTTATTTAATTATTTATATGAAGCATCCATTTCAGAGATAAAATTCAGCTTGACATCTTAGGTTTACACTGAGGGCTGCAGTACTTTATGTTGCTCTTGACAACTCTTTTTTTTACTTGCATTTCTTCTTGTAAGCATAAGTTGTTCTCAAGATGACCCTACGGGATAATAAACCTAGAAATGTTCTGGCATTGAAAGCTTGGGATGGGACACATGGATGTTTATCTACATACTCTTAGTTGTTGTAAGTTGTTCTACAAACACAAAACACAAGAGACAGTAATAGACAAGTTTGGTTTTGTCTTTTTCTTTTTTTAAACTGAGAAGTAAAGCAGAATTTTCAGACTTTCAAATCTGTTCTAAATTGGAGTATGTATTACTTAAAGTGTATTTTACCAGATGACTGAGAAGTGATTATTTGAGTCTGCTCCATCTGGAGTCTTTTCATTGATTGCAATGGGACTTCACTTATGCCCTTAATACACAACACTTTCTTTCATAGAAGAGGATCTGAAATTGGGTCATTTAATCTATTCTCACACTAATTTAGGGTTATTTCCCTATAGTAAATGCATTGACTTGTTTAGTTTGAAATACCACAAGAAAATATCACCAGTTCTAAAATTTCCTCAGGACTGTTTTTAACTCATTGTATCAGCATTTTAAAAAAAAATTTTGTTGATTAATTACCAAACAAATAGCAAAGCTCCCACCTTCAAGTTCCCTCACTCTTATAAAACTACACTTCTTGCTATCTTGACATTTTCAAGACAGTTATATTTCTTTCTATATGTGTTCTATTACTTAATGGAATAGTAACTGGTTTTAACAGATCCTATGTGACTTTGTTCTTTATGAAGCAATATCAGATTGGCTTCTCATAATTATCAAAAAATAGTTACCACTACTGTTTAATTAGTCACTGCACTGTGATTTTTCAAATATATCTGCAGGCAAAATTGGCTTGTCTCTTTTCTATTGTGAAAGAATGTTCTCCTATCTGACAGGTAGCATTGTATTTTTCTCCTAAAAAGGCAGTTGTTAGAAAAGAAAATATGAAAAGAAGGATATATCACAAATGGAATGAAAATAAAGCACTACAATTGTGTATTTCTGATCTTTTAAATCTCCATAGAAATTAACACTTAATTTTAAAATTAAGGTAATTAAACAGCAAAGATTAGTTGAATGTAGATTTTTTTTTTCAGGTGCTAAGGTATTGGTTGTAGTAATAATTAGGAGAACATGTAGAGAAGAAACTTTGTGAGTAATCAAATCATCTGTAATTGTAGGCTATCAAATTTTTCAAGTTGTATCTTAAACATATATGTCAATTTTTTGAGTGCTTTTTCTAATCTCAAATTAAATTAAATTAAATTAAATTAAATTAAATTAAATTAAAAAGAATATTACAAAAAGTAAGTTTAAAAGTAGCTTAGACCTTGTACCTTCAGGGTGTCTCTAGCAATTTTGTCATTAAATATAATCATATACTCCACACTCTCTGCTTTCCTGCTTCTCCTCACAGCAGGTCCACTACTACACTTTCAAACTGTATCCTGTGTTTCTGAAAGCAACAGGGATTTCAGCACTTGTTTCAAAGGCACAGAATACTTGCAGTATCCTCAAATATAATTGATCCTTAATAGATGGGACATAATTTTAAAATAGTAAAATCATGCTTAAGTGTTCAAGAGAATTTACAAAGTGGAAAAAAGCATGCTCTTCATTTGTTAGGAAGAAAAAGAATCAATGTAAAGCAGGAACATGTATTAACCATGTAGGAACATGTTTCCTCCTTTCTTTTCCTAACAAAATACTTCTTTTCTAAATTGATAAATAATATATAAGATCAGGAGTAGGAGATTCTATTGTGTCACAAGTCAAGCTAACAGAGCAGAAGACCAGTTTGTCTTAACTGGGAACTTCGCATGAAACTCAAAAGGAAAAAAATAATTCTATGACATCAGGAAGTAAGATTTGCAGGAATATCAGAGCCATGGTTCATTCATGCAGAGCGAAGAAACAAAAAGCCAAATGTCAGTTTGTTTCAGATAACAAGAAGGACCTTTTAAAAGTATCTTAATAGCAAGAAGAGATATATAGAAAACATCAGACCAATATTTTTGAAGATAGTCATCTGACTAACATGAATTCAGCTAGTCAATGAGGTTGTAGACTCTTTTTAATAATAGTGATAAACCATGGGATGCCCTATCCCTTAAGTTGAAAGAACACAAGTATGGGATCAGTAGCTTTTCATTTGCAATGACTGAAATGGTAAGGTACCAGCTGTATCAGCTGAATATTCACACAACCATGGAATCTGAGAGTATTCATCCCAAAGTACTAAAGGAGGTAGAAGATGTTATAACAGAATATCAGAAAAAAAAAAAAAAAAAAAAAAAAAAAAAAAAAAAAAAA
>VWYO01011096.1:45483-87615 GCA_013400275.1 Rhadina sibilatrix
AAAAAAAACAAAAAACCTTAAAAAAAGGGCAGTCCCTTCTTTCCCCTGATGACTGAAAGCTGGCCAATGTTATTCCTTTCTACAACAATGGTTAGAGAAGATCCTGAACTATGGACCTCATAGTCCAAGGAAATTAAGAGAAGATTATACTGAGATTGAAAGATTATATTGAGGCATATTGAAAAGCATTTTAAGAACAATTAAATCATCAGATGCAGCAAACACAGGGTTCAGAAAAGAAAGTCCTATTTAACTAATTTGATATTCTGCTATTAAAAGGTCACCCACTTAGTGGATGAACGGAAGTTGTTGGAAGTTTTTTTTTCTGGATTTTTAGTAAAGCTTTTGATACTGTCCATCACAGCATCTTCTGGACAGCATATTCAACCTGGGACAAGCAGGTTCACAGTGTGCTGAAGGGCAGAGGTCAAATGGTCGCAGTGAGTGGAGCTATGTCCCACCAGTGACAGGCATGAGAGCTGTTCCTCAGGGTTCAACTTTAGGGCCAGATCTGTTAGTAGTATTTATCAATGATTGGGATGCCTGAGTTGAATGCACCATTAGCAAGTTTGTTGTTGATGCTAAAATAGCATGGGACATGCTATTGACTCTTGAGGCAAGAGGCCTTGCAGAGGGATCTAGATAGATTAAAACTTTGCAAAATGATTACTGGGATGAAATCCAACAACTCTAAATGCCAGACTCTGCACCTAAGGCAGAGTGACATCAGACACAACTCAAAATTTGGAGATGAGTGGCTGGAGAGCAACCCTGCAAAGGGATCTCGGGGTCTTGTGCAAAAGCAGGCTCAGTATGAGGCACTGTGCCCTGATAGCCTGGAGGGTAAGCCTCATCCTGGGGTACATCAAAAACAGCAACACCAGCTGGTCAAAAGAAGTGGTAAATCCAATGTATTCAGCCACCTCATCTGAGTGCTGTGCGCAGTTCTGGTCCCCACATTTTATGAACAAAGTGAAGGTCCTTCTGTAAGTCCAGAGAAGGGCAACAAAACTGACGAAAGGGCTGGAAGGAGTTCTCATTGCCCTCTGCAACTTCCAGAGGAGGGCAAGTGGAGAGCGAGGTGCTGCTCTCCCTGCTGCTCTGTGATGGGGCACATGGAAATGATTAAATGCTGAAGCATTTCTTTACTGAGTGAGGAAGAAAGAGGCACTGCAGCAGGCTTCCTAGAGAGGTGGTCAACACTCCAAGCCTGTCAGTGTTTAAGAGGCAATCGGACAATGGTCTCAAGAACATACTTTAATTTTTGTCAGTCTTGAATTGATCAGGTAGATTGATTAGACGATATTTATGTATCCCCTCCAACTGCTATAGTCTAATCTATTCTGTTCTGCTCTGTTCCGTTCCATTCCATTCCATTCCATTCCATTCCATTCCATTCCATTCCATTCCATTCCATTCCAAACTTCTAGAACAAGTTAGTCTTTGAAGAGTATGTAGTTGCCAATGACACATGGATCAATTCTGGAAAGAAATGCCAGCTATATGAACTCCACCCAGGGATGAGGATTTCATTGCATTGCCTGGTGTGCTCTGTATGCAATGCCAAACAGGTATCTGAGAAAATTTATGTAAGCAAGGGGATCTAAAAGTTAGTAATAAGGAAGAGTAAAATTATTTGGACTATAATCAGCCACATCAAACACAGCAGACAATCTCAGTAGCTTGAAATACTATATCTGAAGTTTTTAAAATTAGGATTCAATAATCTTGACAGGATATTGAAAATTATTGAAAAATAGTAAAAAAACCCACCAAAACATAGTCATAATAATAAGCACAATCATATTGAAAGGTTTTGATTGCTCACATATAAACTGGGTGAACATTTGTGCTATCATGTGTCACATATTTAAACTCAAATGCTTTTTGGAGAAATTTACCTTAGGAAATCACAGAAATGAAATCTTTTGAGTTCTTATTGAGAGATGCAGGATGCTTGATCCAAAACTTTTTAAATAATATGTTGATTACTTACCTTAGAAAAGTAAAAATAAAATTAATAATTCAATAGAATAATTCTTTAGTTTTCTTTCAAAAGAAAAATGCCATAAAATTCAGCAAAACAGATACAAGATTACCTAAAAAGTGCATAAAAATTATTTTCAGTAGGCATGAGGAATATCTAAAAAACAAAAAAATTAAGACCAGGACAAAAAATATAATGAAGAGACTAAAACACTATTAGTTACTTTGTATGGTTAACTAGAAGAATAAAGGAAGTGGTAAGTAGAAGAAAACTTTTCTAAAGTGGAAGTTTTCAATTGTATAAAAGGGATAAGAACATTAACTCTTAATAACCAAATGCATAATCATTATAAACCAGAATGAACAAAAAAAAAATTCTAAGAAGTGACATATAAAAACCATTTTAATAAAATTCTTTCTATGTGCTCTGGAAGAGCACATGACTGTTAGGCGTCCAACGATATTAAAGCCATAACAGACATTGGTAGTAAAGTGAGTCTAAAAAACTCCTTCTAACTGAAATGAAGTTGATGAAAAAACCAATTTGCCAGGAACAAACAGTATTCAACCAAGAGTTATAAAGAAATTTGAATATGACATTGTTAAATTACTAATTTCAATTTATAACTTAACTTTCAGAACAGCTGTTACAAGTGGGTTCTCACCAGGACCTTGTGCTCTGCAGTATACTTGCAAGCAGTCTCATAAAGATGATGGACACTGAGGTGAGAAGTTGATTAAACAATTATTAAATTATTTTGAATAGAGTAAGATAAATATGCGTAGAATAAGTAGTTGAAAGATCTTATGATACTAAGGATGGAATTAATGTAATCTATGTTTAGGTGTCTAGAAGTCTGATATTCAGACTAAACTTGGCATTTAAGGTTCCAGCACAGAATTTGGAAAGATATTTACGTTAGGAAGCTGGTTCATCCATTTCTGCTTGCAGAAAGATGAATCACATACTTTACTCTTTATGAAGAAATCTTAGATAATGATCTTGGGTCTGACAATTTACTTTTTCACAGCTGTGAGAGGAAACCCAACAAAAAAATCTGGGCAATGATATGCTAGACAACATTCAATGCAAATAAATGCTAAGTAATTCACATGAGCAATAAAATTTCTACATATAGAAATGAGTGTATATATACATAGTGATTTATGCATGCTAATTTGTCCAGGAAATAGATTTTTAATGCATAGATATTTCTTTAAAATTGGTTATTAAGTGACCAGAAGAAGTTAAAAATGCAATAAAAAGTTGGTGTTATCTGAAGAGAAACACATATCAAAAGCTAGGAAAAATATCAGCACTATGTAAATCAAAATCATACTTATCTCCAGCATACAAGCCAAATAAACTAGGGGGAAAAAATCACGACAGATTGGCTGAGATCCTCAGACACATAGATGACTAACAGCCAACCTCAGTGGAGTTGCAATGTTTGAAGAGCCAGCTCTGAATGTTTTCCCAACACCCTGTAAATTTATTATTTGCTTATCTGACAGCTCTTACATGTGCAAGTCCATTTTACAGACATTCTTTAGTGGGAGCATAAAGTCAGACTGCTGAGGACACTGTTAATGCATGGCACACTATGACCATATTTTCTGTGCATTGAAATGCAATGATATCTCTTTGGGCACTGGATTTTTACTATTATTACAAGGCACATTCCTCTTCACAGGCTGTCTGGTTGGCAAAAGAAATTACCTCATTAGTCTTCTTTTCTTGTCAGGATAATCTTGGCAAAAAAACTACTAGATTGCTGGGTTTATCTCACTAAAGTTGATTTATTCTGTGCTTTTGATCTGTGTTTGTTACCTATTTTGGTGAGTGTTTAGACCAATTCTTAATTCTGTATTTCTCCAAAATGAAAATTTATATTGACTTTTTAATGGCATAAAATTTGAAAGGATTATACTTTCTCATAACTAGGGTTTGCTTTTTCTCCCTTATGAGTATTTTGGAACAAAATAAATGCCTGATATGAAGCATACTGAAATCAATCCCTGATTTCTCTACCAGACATAACATAATTGATGAAAAATTCTTTGTAGAAAACAGAGGAAGTACAGCAGAAAACTAAAAGTTTCCAACAGATGAAGAGCCTTCTTTGATGGTAGTTTCATTTCAAAGAACAGTGCTCTGCTTTTACACTTATATTTTACACATTTTGCACTTTACATTTTCTTTTCACAGTTGCACGTCATCTTTTGCAGTAATTTTGGCATGATTAGAGAGGGAACATGGTGCTTTCCTTAGAAATAATGTCTCTGCTAAGTGACAGTAGAAATTATTCCTTTGCCATTATAGAATCCTTTTGATTAAAAAAGTGCATGCTTTGGCTGCTATTTGTAGAAGTAAGCACCCTCATGGGATTTGATTGAAAATGTCAGTTGAAGTATGACAGATAGCTTGTAAAAACATTAGCAATGTTTCATGTTCTACCACTGTTCATTATGTTTAAACTAAAACTCTACATAGATACTGCATGACAATGCACATATCATTTAAAGGTCATTCCCAAAATGTTAGACGTGAAATAATGTTTCTTTTGGGTAAATACGCTTTGAGATTTGTCCTATGATTGATATGGAAAAAGTATAGACCACGTAATGAAAACAAGCCTGTTTTTCTCAAATGTATTTTTTCAGCCATTACAGAATTAGTTTCTGTGATCCAAACACCAGATTTATTATTGATTACTTGCATATGAAAAGTTTAAAGATGTTACTGAGGTTTTAGGAAAATGACAATAGTTATGTTGTACATTCTAGAAGATAAACAATTCCTAAGCATAAACTCTTCTAAAAAAAAAACACTTTGGAAATCTTATAAGGAAGCTTAGCATGATTTTTGTATTCGTATAATGGCAAAAGATTGAAAATTGTATTGACACCCCAAATAAAAAGATTAATAATACTAAAGTCTTTAGCCTATCCCTTTGAAAAATTTTCCATTGGAAAACTGGTGTATACAATATAAAATAACAGTGGCAACACAGTCTGAACTATTTTGAAAATACCATCCAATTTTACACATTTTTGAATGAAACAAATACTAAACTAAAGAAAAAGGAGCATGTCATAAGTAGAAGCATGAAAAAAGTTGACAATAAGGCATACTATACTTAGAGAATAGAAGTCAAGACACTGACTGATTCCTATGCTGCTCAGTTTGCCCCTTGTACACTGTCATGACAAAGTATGTCCCTTATAGTCCATATGCTCTTATTCAAATATGACCTAATATTTTCATAGAACAATGTTACTAGGCCTCCTTCCTTTTTCTGTCTAACTGTTCACAAACTTTTTCATCTCCATCATCACTCACCAACCACTCTTCTGACAGGCAAAGACAGTGCTGAGGGATTAAATTGCTTCAGAGGGGCATTATGAGGGATAAATAGCAGATAACAGTAGAAGTTCTTAGGATATGCTGTTTCTTCCTGATGGGCAAATGGCTGCTATCATGCTGCTATCCAGATTGAGAGAGAGGAAAGAAGCAAAATATGTTTCCTTCCCCGAACGTAGTCCAAAGGTGGCAAAACCTCATAATGAGAGTTTTATCAATGTATTTCATTTACCTTTCTGTTTTGAGTTCTTGAAAAATATTGTTGAACCAGGTTCCATTTGAAATGAAACCAAGTAAAATACTGGAATCTGATGCAAGCCTAGCCTGAAGCAGGAAGTCAAAAGGTCAGCGATACTGCCACTTCCCAATACTGAAAAAAAAAGAGGGAAAAGGAAGGAAGGAAGGAAGGAAGGAAGGAAGGAAGGAAGGAAGCAAGGAAGGAAGGAAGGAAGGAAGGAAGGAAGGAAGGAAGGAAGGAAGGAAGGAAGGAAGGAAGGATACACAGCTCCTTGCTTTATACCGGTTATCATTTAAGCCAACAGACACTTATAAACTAAGACTCAAATACATTTAACATTATTTTAGCTACTCAAGTGGAGTAGTCTAGAACTCGGAAAAACTGGATTGATGAATTTGGCCTGTTCATGCCTCCAGTGATTACAGAGTAAATGTAAAACAATTGGGATCTTAATTGTACCTGAAAAATCTGGTTTTTTTGCATAGTAGACTATTGGTTTTTACAATGACTGTATTTCTGCTTCCTCTATGTTCTAAGTTGTTTAGTGTCCAGAAGTTTGAGCTGGTGGGGACCAGCATGAGTCTGGCATAAGTCCTGAGAGACTTAAAAAGAGTGCATTCACAAGGTAGACACTCTTTGTATGTGTATTTAGAGCATGTTGAAATTGTGCACATGCAAATGAGCTTCACCTAATACAATAGCTTTGACAAATCTTAGAAAGATTTTTCCTAGTGTGTGTGAAAAAGATGTGCTTTGAACACTTAGGGAGTCTGTTAGAATAAATGAACATCAGGCCAAATTGCTATGCAGGAAAGCACATCTGACCTTTAAAAAGATAAGTTAATTTATAGTTTAAGAAAAGGGACCGTTAAAAGAATCAAACCACAACAAGTTTGTTTTAATTATGTTTAGTCATGTGGAATCCAGTAAAATGCATTCAAAATATTCAAATAGGTAGCCAGATTTGGAATACTTCCAGTATCAATTTTACTCAGATTCTGTTCAATTTACAGTCTTGTTTACTAGTCTAAAGAGCTCTGCATTGTCAAATTTCTGTTTCCCCATGGCTCTTCAGTATCTTCTTTCAATCTTGAATCTGACTGTACACAAAATCCATGTAATGGTTTTTTCACTGTTGAAAATAAGATAATATACACTTGTTATTCTTACATAGTCTACCTTGCTTACCTTAAGGGAGTTTATCTGAGGGTAACATTAACTTGTTAGTCACAATGAGGCACTGAGGTAATTTCCAGCTGATTATCCCCATGGCTAAATGGTGTTATATGAAATCATGAGATTTTATGTTAATACACATTAAAAAACTGGAATCTGACTCATTCTGAGTAAGGGTAGTAGAATTTTATTTCCAAATAAAATTTAAAAAGTCAAAAGGTCTGTCTTAATATACTGACCCACAGAGTGAAATCTGACATCTTAAGGTCAGTCTCTGGTAATGAGAACATGAGGATACAGATGTAATTTAGTATTCCTGTTTTACATTAAGCTTAGAAAACACATTTCTTTTTACTGCCAGATAAATCTTACAGAATGTGTTTTAGCTGAAAAAAAAATCAAAGTCCTTAAGAAAAGGTTGACAAGAAACTACCCAAAAACAAATGAGTAAAGCTAACAAGATTAAAATAATTTATTTATGAAAAACAAAGCAGAACAGCTCCAAATGGTGACAAACGCAATTCTTTTTAATGTAAAAGGGCACCGCATTATGCAAGTGTATAATATTCACAACAGCTGTGTTGAATGGCTCACAAACAATTCTGTCCTCACTTCTTTTGTTTCAGTTCCTCTTTAGTTGAGCAAAGATCACAGAGGTCTGTTGTATGCCAAATCTGATGGGGAAAAACAAGCAAGCATACAAACTTGGCACAAAAATTAAAAAGAGAGTGTGAAATGAAAGAAAGCTGTAATTTGTATGCAAGGTATTTTTCTTCTGTCATTTAAATAGCTGTAATTTGAGATCATAAATCTGGGAAATGCCCTAAGTAAAATAGTAGTCAAGAAGGTATTTTTTTTCTGAGATAGATAATGTATTTGTAAGCAAGCACTGTGTTTTGATTAATTTCTAAGTCACTACTCCCAAGTATAAATGATAATATGTGTCTTCAGCAATTCTCCTCCATGCTCCCCCCAAAGATAGTTAATAAACCCAAAAAGTATTATTAAATGCATACATGCTGAAAACCATTTGGAGTTTACGGAAAATAACACATCTCTGAACAATATAACATACTCTTTTTTGACTACCATCTCTGTCACTTCATATGTTATCTAGCTTTATCAGCATAAGCACTTTTATATATTTTACCCATTTTGAACTCCTAGCTTTTTTTTTAAATTAATGACTAATCATAGAGAGTGCCTAGCAGATATAAATAAAAAAAAAAAATCTGGAAGCCTGCTTTACGAATTCAAATTTTTTATATTTATGTCTTGATTAATACTTTAAAGAAATTAGGAGAGACATGACCACTCCTCACACAATTTGTAGCTAGTTTGAGCCCAGTCTTAAGACCAGAAGAAAACCTTTACATATACTGCAAATCAAATATTCTAGCTACGCACTTTGAAAAGATTATATCTATCCCATTGGTCCAGAATAGTGGAGTGGGGACTGTTATATACATTTCCTCCTTTTTAAATCTCTGTGCTTTCAAAATATACATACTTTTTTTACATCTGCTTAGATTTCCTTTCATTCACAACCATTTAGTTTATTTCTAATTACACGCACAGGAAAGACACTGAGGCCCCAAGTGCAGCATTATAGGGTTCTTGTATTGTATGTATTGGGATAAAAAATTATATAGAAGACATATATCAGTTTGATATACTATAAACACTCTTCACACACAATGCTTGTGAGTAACAACGTCTGCAGTTCAACCAAAATAGCTGGTCATACGTCTTCTTATTTACCTATATTCACAGCACAAGATCTATTTACTATGCTTTATGGAAGAGAGGAGGTGAATATCAAACTATTGCAATACCTATTCAAGTGATATTTGATGTGATACTAGAGTAATTGTGTGTGCAAGAATATAAAGAGAAGCACAATTCAACGACCATTATCACTGAAGTAATAGTCTTCAATTCCCATAAAATTTCATCCAATATATAATAGACTATTATGATTGTGATTTTTATACTAACCTGGCTCAAATCACAAAACAAAGCCTCTGCATAATGTTTTCACTCTTGAATTGCAGTAGTACACTCAATTATTTTGCCTGGGGCAGTAAAATATTCCAAAATACTATTGTGCTCTTTCCTTGTTGGTCAGCCATTTGTGACAAAAATATTGACAACTTATGTATGTTTAGAAGCCAGATCCATTGGCTTAGTGCCCTAAAATAAGAGGTGAAAAAATTTAAAAGTCTAACTCTGGAATGTGCTGATATTTACATTTGCAGTAGGTAGTTGTATTTTGTACTCACAACTTGATGTTATTTCCACACATGAGATTGCAGATGTCAAGAAAAAGTAAACAGAAATTGTTATGACCAGTTTTGTTGTTGCTGACATTATTTTACAATATTGTTTAATTATGAGAGAACCTACCAACCTCAGGCTTTTCCAAAAATAGTCTCTCCTTGGGGATTTTGAAGGATGGTGGAATTTTTATGATAAGCTGTATAGAGAAATTCATTTACCATGGGACTAAAACAAAAGGAAGACCCATATTGGGTGCCTTTTGCGGCTGGTGATATGAATGTCTACAAAAACCCACCTTTGTTGCATGAACACAAACCAAGCACATGCAGGTATATTTCTTAGTGTCATTTTCTTAGTGTGTTCTTAGACTTGATGTATTGTGGTTAGTCTTATTGTCTTTTCCACATAAATACATGCTACTCAGACATGACATTCTTTAGCTGCTGCATGAGGTTGTTTTGTAAATATACAAAGATTAAGATGTTCTGCTTGATCCCTATTATATACACCAGGACTAGACAGTTTGGAAAAGTTATCTTTGGTCTTCCTACATTAACATGAAGAAAGTTTCCTGATCTCTTATCAATCTGCATTATGTAAATTTCCTTCCTTTAGTTTGCACAGCAAACTAAACATCATTTCATTCTTTCTTAAAAGACTTGTAATATCATAAACATTTTAAACTACTTTTTAAATTACCTTTTTCCATTTGAAATAGGTTTTCAATTATTTATTTTGTTAAAATCGCTTCTTAAATTCTTCCTTCATTTTAATTTTTTCAGAATAGGGGAGAACATGGCACTCAGGATTTTGTGATATCTAGGAAGATTTTTGTGTATTGAAGTGATTAGCATTACAGTGTTCAATATATATCTGTTCCAGCTACCTACATAAATTGTGTTGTCTTTGGACAACACTGGAGTCCAGGTTCCCCTCAAACACACATGGGAAAATTCAAACTTTAAAAAAATGTGTCTCAAAGACTCTAGAATTTTTCGATCCTCTCACTTTTTTCCTCCTCTCACTCCATAAGAAAAATAGTATGTGACTAGAAATATCTTAAACATGTTTGTGTATGAGCTTCATAATACTCTAACAGAGAATGCTTGCATACAAGGGTTGGCAGACTGAGGCCTTCGACTGACACTGACCTAAGCTTGAGAAGAGAGTTGATAATGAAAACAGTGAAGTGATATGCACTGACTTCAGTGAATATCCTGCCATTTGCATACAGAGTTGAAAAATACATAATGGATTCAAGTAGTTGCTATAAATTTGTGGATCACTGTGAACTGGAATCCTGCAGTACACTTTTTATCCTAGTATAAGTTCTTGGAAAATCTGTGATGGGTAAACATGAACCAGGTCATCTTTGTCAGACATATATGAAAAATATTTAAATTCTATTAAATCCACAATTTCTGTGAGACAGCCAATCATACAGCATGCAAAAACAATTGTCAGGTTAATTATGCAAGGTTTGAATATTTGAATCACACTTTCTTATGCCAAGTTTAAACAATTTTCCCTCTAGGTAATTATGTTGGCACCTGGCAGGTTTAGGAGAAAAATAACAAAGAAAATATCAAAGAAACATTTCCTAGAGAAACAAATAATTTAAAGAGTGTACTTTGTCTTGCATGTAAAGTATGCCATTTGAGCTTAATGTATCCTGAACTTTTCACCTGCTAACATGATAAACAGAAAATATTAACAGAAACTTCATTCAAATGGAAATAGAGCAAGGGAAAAGATACAATGGGGGTGTGGGGGATAACCTAACAGTTAGATGCACACAGGAAATTGTATGATATTTTCCTTATGAAATACTACTTGAGTTATATAGCTGTCGGTTGTCTGAAATACATGCCACAAACAGTACCAAGATGACCATGATCTCATTTCAGTAAGGTGGGGAAGTATCATTTCTATTTTATGGCTAAAAAAAGTGAGAAAAGTGTAATTGGAATATATTTTGCCCAAGGTTGTAGTAGAAGTGCATGTGAAAGATAGATACGGAAAGCAGATCTCGTCACCGTCTTATTTATTATCCAGAAATCTCACTTTATTCTTTTTTGGAAGTATTCCTGTAATCTTCTATTGACAAATATACAAAGTACTATTATCTGAGCAAAGAAAATACACATATTCATTTGCTCTATACTGAATTGCTATTTTCTTCTGCTCTTGGAAATATCACCTTAGTAATATTAGAAATGTGCCCTTAGTTGTCCTGTTACCTTTTCAAGTATTTTCCAAAAATATTTATAGATTCATACAAAATTCTCACTGTTGGCACCTAAAAGGGTCTTTTGGTCTGTATCATCAAGAGGTACCAAAGCAAAACATATATCTACAAGGGGTAAAGTCTAAGGCTCTGCAAGTTGACCTGCAAAAGTTTCACTAGTCATCCTTTTTTCCCCAAAAAATATACTGTGAAATAGGATTTCAGTCTCGTTTGGGTCTGAAATCTAGTCAATCTAGTTAGATTGACACTGGCAATGAATGTTTTATGAGGCCATTCCCAAGGCCACAGAAAACTGTGTGAGGGGAAAATAAGGCATGGTGTTAATTATGGCTGTAAGATATGGATCAAATGGTGTGGTGTGGTTAGCACAGGTCATTTCTGCTCAAATGGTCCAGATTCTGAAGCCTTAGTGACAATCTGGATGTTAGTTTTTCTATTAGTGTAATCAGAACTATCTTTTCTTTGGGGTTTCAAGTTTATCCTGCATTTTTTCCAAGAAAAAAAATTGAAGTTGATAATTGCATTAACTTTATAGGTTTCATGACTGACAAGTATAAATACATGTGTACTGCACTTATAACATTTTATAGAGTGGAGGGTAATAAAAACAAGAATGAATTAGAGAATTTGTAAGTAAGAGACATGGACATTTGTTTTGAATTGGTCTTTATACATGCTTAGTTTGCAAAAAATAATTTCATTACAATTTTTTTTATGTGATGTTTATGCAAGTTTTTTTCACAAGTCCTTAGACTGATAGCATAAGAACTGGGTACTCTGGGGATACATGAAGTGTTGTATAAGGTTTTAATGCTATCAAATTTGGATGCATTTTCTACAGTGTGTATATATATATATATATATATGTATATATATATATATAGGTATTTCTCTGAGAGGTTTATTTCTACAATAAAAATCTTATCACATGCCAGAAAATAGCTTCCATTCTCTGCATTCATTTATACTATACACCCTTCTAGAGGTTTTATGAATTTCCTCTTTCTTCTTCTGAAAGAGCAAACACTTTGAAAATGCTACACACCTTTCATTAGCTGCTAGATTATGTCAGAATGGTAACAGCTGCAACTGAGATGGAAAAACAGTTTCCATTATAAGCTCCTATATTAAATAACCATTTTCTAACAAAATATTCTCTTAAACTGACTCTGCCATTTTTGGTACTTTTGGCAGATTTTATTTTCCTTGAAGATAAGAAAGAGAAAAACAGCTCAAAAAAACTGACTCAGCCATTTTTTTTTAAATGGTTTAAGCTGCCAATCAGTTAGGCCATTCTTCTCAGATGTACTGTGAGAGTTTTATTGCTGATGTCTACATTAGGAAAATATGAAGCATAAGTATGAAGTCTAGTCCACACCAGACACATTTCTAGTCCAAGTGAAAATCTGCTGAAGTGTGTCTGGACTGTGAAGCACTGTGATGACAACTAAAAAATGGAAAGTGCTGGCAATAAGGTTTCCTTCAATAATCCCTTACCCAAACCAATCTGCAAATATAGGCACACTGCTCCTTTTGCCATGAAAATTAAATGCACCTTCCAATCTGGTATATTTGGAAAACCTATACAACTTCATAAAAGAAGCATTGGTTTATCTGAATATTAGTTGGCTAAAATAATATTTTTGGGGAAATGAAAAGCCAGTTGTGTTTCAACTAGTCAGCTCTCTTTTGTCTTACTTTTTCTGTATGACAGTGATGGAGTATAGGTTTACAAGGTGTAGTACTAATTTGGCTTTTTGTCTTCATTGGTTTCCTTTTTATTTTGTCTTCCTGTAGTGGATTTTGATTGCGTTATTATCTCTGTTCATGCCACTTCACCATGTCCTTTTCTCTACTTCTGCAGAGAAGTATCAGTGAGGTGCTGGGAATATTAACAGAGCTGCTGTAACAGACTGGGAGTGGGAAACAAAGATAAGGACAGGACTGATGCTTATTCTTAGGTGAAGATATTGAACCAGGTTTCTCCTGAAACGAAATGAGCATTTACAGGAGAATTAGTTAATCTCTTCCTGTTGCTGCTCTCCTCTGTGCAGCATACATTTCAAAAGCACACATCCCCATGAAGAAGTTTAATGACTCAAATAACATCCTAGAACAGTCTTAAAAATTACACGACTGTTTGTAAAATGAGCTTAAAAAAATGAAAAGAACATTAGTAGTGACTCCCATATGATGTGAAATACTATCTTGCCCTTTTCTGGGAGAGTAAGGTTGGAAAGAGAAAGGATAGTATTAAGTCAAGTTGAATATAGCAGTCCTTCAGTGAAAAGTGTACAAAAAAATGCCTGAATTTCTTCTAGTTCAGACATTGAAACCAAAAGTAGCTTCTATTTCTTATATCGGTAATCTCCATTTACCAGTATTTTTTGATGAGTACACACTGACAATTTATGGTCTTGCGCAGACAGACAGTGGGATAGATGCTTGAAAGCATGAAAACCAGATCTACAGGGCCAATGGACACATGGGAATAATTTACCACTGAACACCTTTGTGCTAAGTTTCATTTGATACTAGAACTGTTCAGGTGTCACTTAACAAACACTGCCTTCATATATGTTTGTAGGATATATAAACAGGGCTTGCATTGTTTTGGTGCTGGGAAAGTCTGCCATGTGAAATCAACCTGCAGTTCACACCTTTGACCTTGTTATATTGCATAATTCTTCAATTACCATGTGCCACATATAGCTCTAAAGAACCTTCTTAATACAATAAGTGCTATACTGTCCAGTGCTTGTATCAGTTACTCCTGCATAATTTGTGATTGAGTCACCTCCTCCAAGTCTGAGTCTCTAATATAATTTTTTTCTGGTTGGATATTCAGTCAGATTACAGTGCTCTTTTCAAAACATAATAATAACATAATAGTGTGAAGGCTCTGTGTACCGTATATTCTTCATAATTTCAATACATAATTTCAAATAGAGTGGAAAAGCTTAAATTAAATAAATGTTTTAGTGTTTTGGAGAACACGAGAGGAGAAATCCCGGGACTGCAAAGCTTTTTTGGATATGTGTTTCAACTTGTGGTACTAGGGATGTTCAGGTGGGAACACCCAGGTACTTCCCCCTGGGGGCACTTTTTACACTGTATGTTGCAACACAGTAGATCATGAGCAGTTCTCTGGTGGAAGGTCCTAGAAATGTGTCTGAGAGCATTTTGGGTGATTTTGACATTTTATGATACCTTCTAAGACATGACAACTGCTTTTCATATAATTGAGCCAGTTATGTCCCATCGAGAAGGATGAATACATTCATACCTATGTGTGCATGTCCCAATACCCCTCCAGAGGGGAGTTTCACACCTGAGCCAGTTGAGTAAGACAGGACATTTTCTTGATAAAAAGACAATGTCCAAATTATCCCAGCCCAGCAGAATGTGTTACTTATCAGCCTTTCCCCCCATCTGGCTCCAAATCCAGCTTGCTGCTAAACAAAGATTGGTTTGTCCTGGTCATTCTCAGGTGGTGGGAGCACATCCCCTTTGTCCTATGTGGATCAGCAGTTTTGTCACCACACACAAAAAGCTCTCCCCTCCCATGAGACTGGGAGATGCAAACCTGGCCTTAGCAAAGCATTCTACTGATTTTGCAAATAGCCAATTTATTGTCATCAACCATTAACGTTTCAGTCTCTTATAGAGGTGGATAAACAAATGAGTCCTGATTTTATTATGTAGTAAAACTGATGAGATCTGTAAGTAGTCTGAGCCTCACCTACCATTAGTCTGTAAGCAGAAACATTGGACACTGGAGATTGCATGGTGGAATAGTGAAGGTAAACCTTATGTCTAAATTGGCAGTGCAACAGGAGCAATTGTTGAACAAAGTAGTTAATGCTGGAGAGTTAATAAGTATACTGTACATATTTAGGTGGATTTAATTTCATTTTCAGGGACTTATGTCTATTAGCAGACAGAGAGCATTTAGGTGCACCCATGAAGCACACCTTCTGGTTTAATTTCATCAGAAAGGAACCTGGGTTGTGATCTCTGAGCTCATGCTAATTTATGTGTGCACTAAGAAGTAGTAAGCAGGATTATCAGGAGAGCTGAGTGAAAACTGCAGTTCTGATTAAAATTAAAATGCTAATATAGGCAACAATAGAACACTGAGCAAGAGTATGTACTGCTTTTAGAATTAACTGTATCACAGTTAATCTGACAAAATCAGGCTTTCAGATTTAGCCTGAAAGTCTCGGTAATTGGTGTTGATTACTCTTACAAGTGTTAGGCAGGCTGCATATATCCACATCTCACTATCCCTCCCCAGAAGCCAGTGTGAGTACTCTATAATCAGATAGGATTAGGAAAGTCACAACACACATTTTGGGCATATTTTCACTCTTTCATTCCTAATTCTGAAATGATAGCTAATACAATATTTTTGCTTTTATTTTACTCTATCATTTATTTTAGTCCAGTGACTGCTTCCTAATAAATGTTTGTTTTAAAATGCAAACTTCTTTCAATGTTGTGGATTTTATTTTTTTCAATAAATTAATTTGCTATTTTATCCTCCAACAACCTGAATGCAGGAAAATGATTCATTGCAAAATTGAAGTGTCCATTATTGTCTTCTGCTGAGATGACTGTACACACATTTACCAAAGAGTAGCACACTGAAGTATCAGCTAGCCTCCCTTATGAAAGGAGGGCTTTGTGAATTCTTTTGTTCCTAACTGCAGGTGCTTCTAGCTCTGAAAAGATCCTGTGATCTGATAGCTGTTTTTCACTTTCTGTGATCATGGACAGCTTGCATAATACAACAAAGGTGGAAGATTGTTGCCTTCCCCAGGGTTGCTTAAAGTTACAGTCCTGATCTCTTGACCTTTAATTTCAGCAGGTTTGATTGCCCAAGGAACCCTGGTGTGCATACTTGGAGTTAATATAGCATTTTGCTGTTCAGTTTGTTGTAAGTGCTTTAACACTGACATAGTTTTAGAAGAACATTAGTTTCTGGGGATCTCCTGCACATCATGGAGTTAAGGAATAAAAAGCAACTGACAGCACAAAATAACCCCTAGACTCACAGTATGCCATGGGCAACAAAATATTCTGTTATGGGTATTACAAATGTTGATGTGTCACAGAACAATGGTGCAAATGTCAGAGGCTGCTCATGTTATATTCCCCACTAGGCACTGTGCAAAGATAAGACCCAAGCAAAGAGCAGTACAGCTCAGAGAAGAGAGCTCAGAATAAACATAAGGAATAAATTATAAAAAACCCCCTTTTTTCTATGTTTTAGCTTAGCAGACGAATAAAAGAACAGTAATAGTAATGAACAGCAAAATAAAGTTTGTCTCACAAAGACTTGCTTGATTTCCACTCTCTTATTTCCCACATAAAGGAAATTAAAAATCTTCCAGTTAAAGTTTCAATAATGTATGATATTCAGTCTAAAATATTTCTTTCCCACTTGTAGTGAAGAAGTAGCAACAAGAGGATGAAAGCAATCCATTTTAGATCGCCTCATAATAAGGTTGTTAGTATGTTCTCTTGTAAATAGAGTTCAATACCACAGGGAAAACAAGAAGATGAATTCATATGTGCATGGAATGACTTTTGAAAGATTGCAACGATTTTTGGACTCCTGAGCAAAAGAATAAAGGTGTTACTTCTCCTGCTTCTGAATCTCTGAACTGATGTCTTCACTTTGCTGAGAATCCAGAATGTAAAACATTCTTAAAATGCCAAACCACATTTTAAAACACATTTTTAAAAAATGTCACTACTATTTTTAATCTATTATTACTGCAGTTATTAGCTAGGGAGAGATCAAACAAATGAAACTATTTTCAGTCAGGAATCATTAGGCTATGTTTCACTGTCTGCCCACTTGAAGGACTGGTGATCCATCAAAAGATCAACCAAAGCTGCCAGTGATTTACAGCAACAGAAGGACAAACTAGTCTTGGTGAACAGCAGCACTGAACTCAGAGAAAAGGGGTTTTTTTAATGTATTAGACCAGTGGTAACAATTAAATAAAAATCTAAGTTTAATCCATAGCAATGATTGTGAAACATTTTTATACTATGGTGTGGCAAAATGCAGTAGAGCTACAAAGGGAAATACAATGGGATGTAAAGAAATAGTATAAATAGGTAGCAAAGGCTGCAAGTTTTAAATTTTTTTAAAGCAATTTGAACTGAAGAATGGTAACTGGAAACAACTTAAGATTCACTTCAGACCAGTCTTAATTCAGTTTTTAAAGGACTTGTGCAGACACACGCACAAAGACATTGAGATTAATGTTCAGCTGCCCCATTAAGCATCCCTATATTATGTGGTCCTTCATGTACAAGCCTTGAGAATCTCTGAAGTCCGCAAAAGAAGTCTACAAGACAATATTAGTTAGTCTAAATCATCCTAACTTTCTTCTGAAGGGCTAATTAGCCTAGAGGCAGATTGTGATTCTGCAAACCAGCTTTTATTTTACCGTATAGTGATTTGGCCACTTTATTCATAGGTACTGTGATTTAAAGCTCTCAGCTATTCAAATGGTAACCAATGTTAATAGCAATTAATTTAGAAACAATTTACTAAGATCAAACAATGGAAATCTTGGTGAGACTACACTACTTATCTGGATCCTTCCTCTGCTCCTGGTGGATTTAGAGCATCTCATGCATTCTGATAAAGCATGAAAGTTGCAATTTGTGTTTTATTGCTGCCACAGGTCTTGTATAGATTATCCTTTTTTATGCTCTTTCTTTTTCTTTTTACTTTCTTTTTCTTTTATTTTTATTTTTGGTTTTTTTTTAATATATATTTTGGACTCAATAAATTAAGTGTTAATCCAAGCTTCTATGTAAAAGTTAAGATTTCAGTCCTCATGATTTTGAGGCAAAACTTGAAAACATGACTTGAGTGCAATTGCAACAACTCAAAGCCAGGTGCAAAGGACAAAGCATAGCTTTTATTATTATGTGTGAAAAAAAAAAAAACTAATTGGGTTATCTGTCTTATTTATATCTCAATGAGGCAACGTGTCAAATAACTATCTACAAATACACACATAGCTGTGTGATTCATTTCTGCAGGTGTTCACTGAGTCCCTTGTGCTTCTCAAGCAGATCCACATTTGTAAAGTAAAATCAACATGTTTCTGAATGTTAATTTAATCAGATTATTCAGTTTTATCTTTCATGTCACACAAAATAAAAATGGTTTTTGTTTGTTCTGAAGAAATACTGTTTCTAGGAAGCAAAAAAAAACAAAAACAAAAACAAACAAACAAACAAACAAACAAAAACCACCAAAAAAAAAAAACCACAAAAACCCATCATAATGAAAAACTCCAGGAGTTGAGTTTGTGATTTTATCAGTTTATTTTCTACTTATTTTGTACTTCCAGTGGTCAGCAGAAACAGAATGATTTGTCCTGGAATAGTAAATCAGTCTGCCTCTATTACTGCTCTCATTGTATTATTCTTTTTAATGTAGAACTAACACTTTAAATTTTATCCACAATTGGGCTGCCATTACACTGGGATACAAACTGCACAAAGTGGAAGAAAAATCAAGCTTTGTTATGCAATTGGGAGTTCCCAACCAAATCCACATACCATATATATAAACTGGGACTCCTGCTCAGACTTCAAAATCTTGCAGTGTTATTAGTTTTCTCAATGAAAACTGACAAACAATGTCAGCTATCCCTATTTTGCTTTCAGCGGAAATCTAATTGCCCGGTGTTCCTAATTCTAAGTTTCTAGCATGCCCTCAAAATTCCATTAAAGTCCTGATGTTAGAAGAAATTTTGCTTGCAGTGGAAAATAGCCAAAATGCCAGCAGTATCTCCATCCACAAATTTTATTTGTTGTAACCCAGGATGAAATGATTTTCATCTTCTTCTGCATTTTTCTCTTCTTATATTCCAATTTAAAAAAAAAAACAAAAAAACCCTAAATTAAAAAAAAAACAACAACAAAACAAAACAAGCCAAACCCAAAACAAATTGTAGCAGTGTTGCTATTATTTCCCAGTGGCTCTGTAAAACTCTGTATAACTCTATATAACTCTGCATGGTTCTGTCAGTGAAGACAAACTGACCTGGGAAGGTCTGGTTGTCCCTGAAACAACCAGTAAAGTAACCCCTGTGTTTTTTAATAAAGAAAATTTCCATTTCAGGATAGCTTTTGAGAACAAATAGTGGAACACAGTGTATACTTTACCAGTAGACTTTCAAGTATTGAGCTGAAGAAGAATGATCTGTGATAAAAAAAGTTTTTTTCAAGAAATTTATGTTCCTACTGCAGCACCTGAACATATACAAATGGTCTTGTCATGTACAAGCATAGATTTTTGGCATTTTTTCCCAAGGAGCTTTAATCCTTTGTCAGGCACAAAACTTGTCATCTGATCATTGGTCCCTTTCTGAACTTTAATTCTTCTGAAGAAAGATCATAATAATTTAAGAAAAGTAAATATGTATTATGGAACCAAAGACAAGTAAGTGAGAGGCTTCTGTGTTTAATATTTTTGGTGAAGTTCAACAGTATTGTGCATAATTGGTTTTAAGAAAAATCCATAAGAGTTTCTTGGTATTGCCTCAAGAGAATTCTACAAAACGATCAAAAAAGAAAAAAGGAGGAAAAAAAAAAAAAAGTAAGAAAAGAAAGAAAAAGAAATAATGTTATCCAAAATCAAAGAGGTTTGATTTTTTTTCTTAAAAAAAAAGGAACAGGTTAAAATCATAAACTGCTATATAATTTTAAAATCTGTTTTTCAAAATTGTTCCTATCTAAAAACAAAGAAACAAGATTTGTATGCCTGACCTCTTTCTCTAGAAATTATTTTATTTAATCAACTGCTTTCCAGAGCACTACTTAACACTGATTTCAGTCACAGGAACCTTTCCTATTTGAGAGACAATATTAAATTTCACTCAGAAACCACCACTTTTCAATGTGAACAAGCATATCATGAATCTGATGACTGCTGAGTATGAAATCGTCTGACAATGTAAGTGCTTCTGATTGATACAATTGGTTCATGACCCTTAGCTTTCATAAGAATTTGATATCCCTTTTCAACTTCTCCATACAACTGTAAATCACTAAACAGAAAATTTATTTGATTTATCATTACACATTATTTACCTTTATTATTAATCACTGATATGAGAGATGCCTTTCCATCCAGGTAAATAACCTAGAGATTATATACCTGTCTGACAAAAAAATAGTGCCTTGGATTCAATCATCCAATCATGAGACGTTCTCAGATCTTCTCAACAAATTTTTTTTTCCTCAACCACTCCTAGTTTCTCACGTTCCCTTTCCTGGGCAGGAGGATGGGAATCAAAATTAGTTCATTTACATCCCAGTGGAAACTGCAGTATCCATTAGTTTGCTTATACTTGTATTATTTTAGTGATCTCTAATTAAATTGTAGAGCAGTGGGAGTTATTTCTGACCTTAGAAGTGGAAAAAAGCTTGTTAGTTCTTTTTCATTTGTCCTCCTGTCAGAATTACTTAAGTCCACTATAAAAATAAATTTATCAAGCAATGGGAATTTTCCATATGCCTGGGGAAAATTAATACAATAGTATAAGGATCTCATTGTTCAAAAAATTTTAATTTCAATATGTAAATCTCACAATTCCTAATTATGAATGTTTACTTTTACTCAACCATCCACCCTTTAGCTGATATTTGTGCAGACAAAATAATGGAGACAGCATGCATATCTCTTTGCTATCCTGATTTCAAATTAGTAAACTGTATACTCAAATTCTTTTTCTCCCTTCAACCATTTCAATTTTTCTTTTCCTGTTTCATTGGTTGCTAATGAAACAGGAAAAGAATTATTACAAGAATTAAAGATATTTAAATATACCAATATTCTATAGATCTGTTAGCTATATTTAATCCATATTGAGATACTTTGTTGCTAGTGCCTTTCAGATATATCTTTATCATATCAATTGATGACAATAAAATATTCATTTTAAAAAGATCCTCATTGAAACAGCAAAAATACTGAAAACAAAACTTTTGTGTTTCAGTTTTGGCATCTCAGTATGCCTTTTATTTCTCCTAATTTCTCTTCCACTATTATTTTAGATCACATCTTTTCAGTTTTAACTGAAGATCCTTACTGACCTGAGTTTTCAAACCCTGAGCTAAACTGTGCATTGTCTGACTGTAGTCCCCTGTTAATTTTACAGCAGGATGAGGATGCTCATGACGTGTCTTGCAGTAAAATGATTAGTACCAGGGTCCTTGAGAGAGGACAAAATAATTAGACAATACATTTGCCCCCTCAAGACCCTCTGTAGGTGGTCAGCTATTCCAGATTACCTTTGTTGTCTGGTTTTTCTTGCTGGTATTATGCTCTAGGGTAGAGTGTTGCAAGATATGCTTAGTGTTTGCAAATATCTAGTAACAACCCCCAGAGTTATTGAATATAGATCTTCATGTCATAAGGAATCTCTTTGGTCATTTAACCTGGCCTGACACATCTACAAATTGTCTCCTAGAAAGCTTATTAAATGCTCTTGACAAAAGCATAACCTAATGTTGAGAAAAGATATGCAGCAAATTGCAATAACTTCTGGTAATGTGAATTATTGGTTTTGGGTGGTTTTTAGGGGGGTGTTTGTTTTGTGGTTTCTTTTCGGTTTTTGTTCTTATTTTTCTTTCATATTGTCCTCCTTGCCTGGTTATTTGGCATTCTGTTCCCACCTTTGCTTCATGAAATCTTTAGCCAAGGCCATGGTTCTATTTAAATAAAAATCCCTTTCCATTTACTTTGACATTTTTGAAATTAGAATCCAGACTCTGAAATGAAGGTCCTGTCTCATGTCCTTTTTCTTGATTCTTAGCTTGTCCTTTATTTAGCTGCAGGCTAGAACATGCTTGGAATTGCTTCACAGAGAAATTAGGGTTAGTGGAGTCCTGGCAAAACCTGACCACAGATAGATTTCTATTTCACAGCTCTGCCTTTCAGGTACAACTTCATACATCACTGATGTGATTTGTACACAGTGTAGGTAAGCGATATATAGACTCAATAAACAGCTTTGATACTCCAACATAAACCTTACTTGTACTTGACTAACAAGGCTAAAGTAGAGGATTTCTTTACCTTCAACTTCTTTCTGGACCTACACTTCTAAAGAAAGACATGCATAAGTTTTAGTTCCAGGAACTTTGTACACCACTTGTTTGTTCATACACTTTCTAATAATGCTTTTCAAATTATTTTCTTTCATTTAAAATCTGTGAGTTCAACCTAGGAAAAGGTAAAATAACTGTGAGTTATCAGAAATATGAAGGAGCATGAAAAAAATTGAAGTTTCTATGTTCTTTTGATAGCTTACTCCTTAAATAATAGATAGCAGATGTGAATTAATTTTCCCATTCTATTGATTTGTGCAACCTATTAGAAAAAATGTGTAAATTAATTTAGAAATCTAAAGCAAATCAGAATCATTTACTGTTGACACTTAACAGTTTTTATAAAGTATTCCCTTTTAATTTCCTCTTTACTATATTTTTTCTATTCACTCTGAATTCCTCATTTTACAAGAAAAAATATTCACATAGATCTTTTAGGTACCTTAATGGACAAATACTGTCCAGTTACTCACTTAAGACTTGAAGAATACTGAGTCCTACATGCTACCCTTCCTGTATGCATACTGTCCATTTCCATCCTGATGATTTATTGTTGGGGATTGGGTATTCCACCCTATTATTACCAAAAATTTTGTCACACACAGAGGTCATAACTATTAATCTATATTTAAGTTTTCTAAATTTTCTTTTTTTTTGGTTTGTAGTTTTCTTTTCACTTTTGTGAAGTGTAAAGTCCTGTGAGATATAGCCTGTAGTTGATTCTGTAATGATTCAGGGGCATCAATAAGTAAAAGAAAACCACAGAAACCTCATATAGAAGTTCTGACCTTGTTATATTCTTTTACTTCATTAACTTATATGGAGACGACTTCTTCCTTAGTTTAGAGACTGTTTAGGTTCAGTTCTGAAGAGATGATAAAAAAAAGTTTTGGATGAAATGTTTCATAGGGAAGAAAAATGCTTTAAATAAAGAGGTGTCATCATCAGGAGCAAGCAAAAAAGTAGCAACAGAAACAAAACAAAACAAAACAAAACAGAAACCTCAAAGCAAAAGAAGGTGAACAATTAACACAATAAATATATTACTTTTAGCATGCATTGAAAGCTGTATATTTTAAGATATCTGTGAAATGCCATAACTCTTCCAGCTCTGCCTTTCAGGTACAACTTCATACATCGCTGATGTGACTTGTACATAGTGTACATAGTGTAGATAAGTGTAGATAGCAATGCCTTCTTCTTAAGATATCTGCTGAAGATTTCCTATTTTCTGAAGCTCCAAGAGCATGCAATAGGCTCCAGAGACCTCCAGAAAGTTTCACAGGTAAGTGACGGGCAAGAAATAGAATGGTAAGACAAAATTTCTGTATTTATTTATTTCATTGTCGTGTGTTTTGAATGTTTGTATATTTTTGCTTTTGTAATTAATTTCTTTGCCTTAATGCCCTTTGAGCATCCACAATACATACATAAATGTCTTGGGCTATATCACCTGGGATTCTTTCTGCTTATTTCACTGGGGCTTGGATTAATTCCATACTTCTAGGTTAGGTGAAATAACTACTTAACTTCTGACACTAAGATTTGAAATCCCTCATACATGTAAGAAATCCAAGTGAAGAATTCCTTTAAATATCTTCAAGTTTGTTACCTAAATTATAATGTAGACAGAGGCACCTAAAAGAAACTTTTCTACAGGCCTGTGAAATGTTTCAGACTAGGCTTTTCAGAAGAATTTTAGGTGAATTATGGACCCCAATCCAAGAGAAATTGAAGTCCAGATCCAACTGATCTATTGGCTCTTTCAGGCTTCTTTCCAAATCTTTTACTTAAAATTTCTTACATATCTAGTTTGCTCAGATTGAATTCTGCAGTTTTATTCAGTGAAAATCTTCATTACCTCTAAATTATCAAGGCATCATGAAAAACATCTCAGTGATTCAGTAACAGAGAAATCTGAGGATCTAGTACTGTTCTCTCATCACTAAGGTCACTATATCAAAATCAAGAGGATAATAAAGAGAAAGGAATGTTAACTATTTGACATAAAGGAGACATATTTTTCAATATTTGAATTGTAATTGTGTATTTTATCCTAGTGTTTGAGAATGTGGGATCAAGGCAAATATGGTGGGTTCCTAGACATTTCTGCATCTGGCTTCTTGGCACTGTGACAAAAAGTGACGGGACAAATCATAAAGCTCAAACATCAGACCCGTAAAGCAGAGAAGACAAAAGATTTGATAGTACTCAGACTTCAGCTTGAAAATCTCTCCAGTTTTAGTGAAAAAAATTTCCTTAGTACTTTTGATCTTCAAAGACTGCTTAAGGGAATCACAAGTCTTGTTTTGTCATGTTTGGTTTGAGTGTTACCTCTTCCACACATTCTTTACAGGATCACTCTTAAGTCATTCAAGATAACCTGTCTCTCTTCAGACAGATTTTTTTCTTCTCTTGCTGCCACTTTCATCTAAGATCATGCAATGTTTATCTTTTATTTAGCACCTTTATTTTTTCCCTGCAGAAAAAAATCATATTATATCTATGATTTATGCTTTTTAAAGAGTAATATAACTTGAAATAAAAGAATTTAGAAGAAAAGTAGATCTGAAAAGTAAACAGTCTATGTTCAGGCCTACCTTTCCTCAATGTTTTCTGTCCTTTAGAACAAAGTAATGCCCTATGTTATCAAAATCTACCCAGAAATTCTTTCCTTATGAAGTCTGCATCTTTATGTTTTGTTGTTTCCATTCTTCATACTTTCATAATTACTGAAAAATTACCTTCAAAAATAAAATCTTGCAACACTATAAACTTCTCCTTATCTGACAGCATAGGAAATTCCGTGAACATTGACCATACATTGAAGGTAAAAATGTGGTTAATTCATGATGTACAGAACAGATTGGCTAAACAAAAGAGTTTGTGCTAAGTTTTCACATCCACATAAGCTGCATTTCAAGGTTTGGGGTTGCTGGGCCTTTTTTAACCAAATACCTATTGATGACATTTGAGACACATATCTTCTTAAAAGTAAAACAGCTATTGCTCTTTGAGATCTCTCCAGAACACAAACCAGAAATATTCAGCATGCATGATGGCAAGATCCCCTTCAAACTCCCTTTCTTGTGATTATGAGATGATCCAGGGAGATCTTGGCAAATGTGACAGCAGAACCAGGTCATGAATGCAAAGGGAAATTACCTGCATGCCAGATTCTGCTGCAGAGAGGTAAAGAAGCTCAGAAAAGTAAAGAAGCTCTGAGAGCATCGAGAGATGAGATCCAATAGAATGTAGATATCAGAATTTATACTTTATTGCAATCATTTTCCAACACAAGAAAATTAAGGAGATTTTTTATAATGTGCTCCTCATCCCAGTTCACCCTCACTACTCTCAGAATTTACCTCAAGTGGCTAATAGACTTTCACCTTGCAAATCCATCTGAAATGCTAAAGAAGAAGATATCCCCTCTTGAAAAGATAAAAAAAAAAAAAAAAGGTTGTGAACCAGGGGATTGGGAATGTGGCATGTTTGCATGTCTCTGTGCATATAAAGTGAATATAATACCCTTTAAAATGAGAAATAGGTGAATGCTCTTAATATATGTTAATGTGAGATATGTGTTTTATGTATACTTGGCAGTATAACCAGATAAATATAATGCCACACTGCAAGAAAGTGAAAAAAAGTTAAGCAAAAAATTTAGGGGCAAAAAGGATTATAGAAGAATATAAAAAAGTACACTCTCCACATGCCCTCCATATTTCCTGATTACTAAAATGCAAAATGTACAATTGAACAAAAACTTAAATCAGTAGATTGAATGTACATGAGGTGAAAAGCCTTGTTTTTAAAAAGAGGCTTATTGCAGATGAACACATCAAAGGTTAATATTACTCTGTAAATATCTGTCTGTTAGTCCCTTTTGAGTCCACTTTTGCTGTAATGATTGATGCCTTGGACTGGCTACCTAGAACAAAGGCTAGACAGAATTAGGGAATAAAGTGGGTATTTATTAAAGACCTTCAACAGATACACCTTGGGTGGTGCAAAAACCTCACAGAGGCTACACCCAAGTTGTGCGATGGTCATGAGTTTTTCAGACAGATTTAAGTTTGGTCTATTTGCATATCAGAGGTTAATTGTCCAATTATAGCTCCAGGTAATTAAGTCATATTCCCTTGTTTGCTTTTTCCCCTGATTCACATTTGTTTATACTTTTTGGGGCCTGAGGCTGCAAGGTGTCCTGGGTTCCCAGCCCTAGAAGGATTGTTTTGTCTGACCAAAATGTGAAGAGAGCTTACTAACACTCTATATGGAGTTCAGACTTGTACACGATTGCAGTACAGGATCTGGAAAATATAAAAGCTAAAAACCTAAGGCATCAAGATGAACATGTTTGTGTTCTTTTTAAAATAAAACATTAACAATTGTTGAGGCATTAAGGAGGGAAACATTTAATTTTGGCAGAGACGGCAGATATTGGAAACTCTGGTGTGATCTTTTCACGAGGTAGGAAATATATATGCATATAAGCAAATAAACATTTATATAAGCCAATTCAAAATAAAGAAAAAGAAAAAAATGATGCATAAAACAGACTAAAAAGTGTAAGTAAGATTCAATGAGACATTGAGACAAAGAAGGAAATGAAAATAAGAGGGAAATAAGAAAGCTATACAATAACAAGCTGTGGAAATTTAGAGCATTTTTTTTTAGTTGTTTTGGACGGTCGAGGACTTGAACAACAGAGTTTGAAACTTGTACAGAGGGGTTTGAAATCTCTATAGGGGGGTCTGGGATTTGTACAGGGGGTTTGGAAACCCTGGCACAGAGCCCAGGAAAACACTGGCTTTGACTTCAGTCCATGGGAAAAGCTTCCAACACTGAGAAAAGAATTGCAAGCCACAAAGGTGTGAAAGACAGTAGTGTAGTTTATGACATTTGGGTTTTTAGAATGGAGGTGAATGGGGACAAGATGGAGGATTCTGGGCAGTGCCCTGAGTTGTTGTTGTTGTTGTTGTTGTTGTTGTTGTTGTTGTTGTTGTTGTTGTTGTTGTTGTTCTTCTTCTTCTTCTTCTTCTTCTTCTTCTTCTTCTTTGTCTCCATCTTCTGCTGTGACAGTGGCACAAAGTAGTTTAAGGAGATTGGGTCAGAGTAGAAATGACCTGTTTAGTATAGACAGTAGATATTGGTGTGTAATTGTAAATAATAGATACATAATAATTAGTATAAGAGGTGATAAGCCTCCATCGGAGGAGGAGTCTTCGCCTGATGCCCAAGCTGCAGAGACCTTGGCTGGGCACAGAGTGAATGGAGAGATAAGAAATAATAAACAGAACAAGCAACATTAAAAACCAAGAATCTGAAGACTCCGTTTTGTTGCATCTAGCTTGAAGCCTTTCAGAAAGCAAAAGACTCTAAACCACTCGAATCTCAAAAAACAAGCCAACCCAAAAGCAAACCTATACAACCCCTCTGCATAGCTTCCAGAAGTACTTGAACCAACTGTACAGCAGACATAAAAGAATTGTGTCGGCAAAATTACTAGTACCTGAATTACATAAAATTTAAAAGGAAGGAAATAGAAGACCGTATTCTGGGGAAATAGTTTAATTTTTTCAAGTACTGGAAAGTATTTTTTTCTGTATAATCTTTTGAAAAAGATGACTCAGTAGGCTATTCATTAGACATTGTTTATTTTTTTCCTATCATTATTTACTGCCTTTTTATAGGTTTTAGCTATGTTTCCATGTCTCATAACTTTAAGATGCTTCCCCTTCCCCAAACAGTGAATGAGACTTAAAGTTTTGGCCTTCAACTCTGAGGGAATGCCACAGGATGACCTGTGTCCAGACCACAATAGCTTTTTGGGACCAAATAGGTTTTCCAGAAGAGATTCCTAGCAGTAGCAGTATTTTGTTACCGGTGCATTTCCAAAGGTTTTGATTTAAGTATTACTTTGCCCAAGAAACAAAAAAATTATTCTTGGGTTTTTTTTAACTTCTACTATTTTTCAAAATGAAACTCTGATGTTGTAGACAGTGCATTAAAATCAGAGCTCTATAAAAATTAGTGACAGTTTTTTCACTGATTTTGGAGATACAAGGTCTATGATTTTTGAGGTTACTGACTGAAAGTAGGCATTATACAAGTGCTTAAGAATATGCAACTGAGGAAGATTAGATCTCATTGTCTAATAACTCATTGGTGACTACTAATTTTTTTCCTCACTTATTTTTTAAGATCATTCATAATGCACAGCTTAGTGAAACATAACACTTATTTCATCCCAGAGATGGATAGCTATTCATACAAACATACATTCTTATTCATACACTGACATTGCAGTCAAAACCACTTTATACAGAAATGTAAACTACATTGTCTATACAATGCTGTTTGCTAGCGAAATTTCAGCCACACTGTCATAATCAAAATTACTGCTAAAATTTATATTGTATGAAAGCTCAGCATCTGAAAAACATTCATGATCAAGGTTTCTATAGAATGCTGAGAAGCTCAGTTCATCCAAATGCAGTCCAGGCACCACCCTAGCTGTTCCAAGGACATAGACATGAAGTGTAACTAGGTAAATGGACTTAGCTGGAAGAGTACTTTAATATTATTGGCATGCTAGTGAGCACAAAAACATTCTATTGCTCCTCAGAATTTTTATGTTCTCTATTTTCATTCCAGGTAGGAAAGTTGTCAGTGTTATTCCAGTAAAAGTTTCAGTATTTCATGCAAACTGAAACTACTTAAAGTTAAATTTTCAGAGTAAAAACATAAAAAGAATCAACTCAACCCAAATCAAAACCCCTAGAACTATGCAGAATCCCCTAAAGAATAGTGATATAAAGTATATATACAGTCAAATACCTTCTCTAAATTGACTAGAGAAGTCAGGCCTGTATTCCAGCTGAGTTAGTCAAACCAACGGGATATACTGTTTGAGTAAGTGACTAACAGAGAAGCTTATTTCCACTCTATATGCCAGAAACTTTCATTGGAGAACCAATCAATAATCTGTTTCTTAATTTTTCTCAGAAAAAGATCTGAAGTTGAGTGGAGCTGTCTGAGGTTATTATGAGCAAACTCAGTGGAAAAATTATAGCACCTATAAAATTTTGCTAATAGACATCGGGTGTCTAAAAGGGTGCCCACTTACAAAAGCAATGAGAAAATAGGGAAGGAATTTCATTTTATTAAATATTGAATAATTCTACCTATTAGCAAAATTGTATCTCTGGCTATTTTATGAGTAATATCTTAAATCTGTAATTTAACATGTAAAAATGCACACAAAACCCTGTAGTGTTTTTTAAGAAATGCTTTTAAATTTTGTAGGAATTGACCATATATAATGATTTTTTAAAAAGCAATACCCTCTCCCCAAATCAGTTTGAATCTATATAACAGACAACACAAATTTATGTCATTGCACTCATACTTTTTTAATCATTAATTCATGTTTATAGTGTGAAAAAGTTGTGCAGATACCAGGCTGTGTTAAGCCCATTAGATTACTTTGTTCTGCATGTGAAGATTGCATTAGACTAACAATAAACAGAATAAGATAGTAATGAAGGAATATGAAGCTACATAATACTAACAGTATACAAATTAGTTCTGACCAAAATTCATTTAAATTTTTATCCAGTGTGGTATACATTGTTGTACATGGTTATATATATTTTTCATCTTTTAAAACTGTCTAGATTTTAAGAGACAATCCAGATAAGCTAAGAGGAAATCAGTCATGGGAAGAAGCAAAGAGCTAAGGAGATAAGGATGAAGAAACTTATACAATATTCAACAGGAAGGAACTACAAGAGATCAATTTTTCCATCTCATTGCAAAAGTAATTGCTAACAAATGTTTCAGCACCCCGTTCCTTAAAAAATCATCCAGGAACAGAAATTCTGCAGCATTACTTGGCAATCATTTTCAAGGATTAAATATCTTCATAGTAAGAAGCAATATTTCTAGTATCAAGCCAAATTGTTCCTTATCGATGAATGGTGCTTTCCAATACACTTTTCAATGACATTTCCAGTACCATTTTTCAAACATGCAGCAAGCCATTGATTCTTTTTGACTCCTCTCTTCCAGATTACAAAACCATAAATTGTGCATTTTCCTACTTCTCAATTTTTTAACATGTTGGACCAGCACACATATATTTTGGAGTGAGTCTGAATCTGAACATTTGACAATGCTTTTGGGAACTCTAAGCTGAGTGAAATTTTCCTTCCTATTTCTTACACAGGATACTTAATTTATACTTTCCATAAACAAGGAAACAATTCCTCATACTCCCACTCTCAATTCTATGTACAAAATGGAGGGTGCTTTTTTATTCATTTTAGGAAATACTTTTAAATTATGCCCATTTATAAACCCAAATCACTTTAACCAAGATCAATTAAATAATTACCATCTCTATTATTTAAATTATACCAGTGTTCATAAATTTGGAGAAACAAAAGATATTTTAGTTACAGATTTGGCTGAATATTTTCTGTTATTTTTGTTTATAATATACATTTTTATATACAAATGTAAAACATATTAAAAATATAAGAAATAATATGTATTTCCATATATATCTTTACATATAAAATATATATTTCAGTAAAATATGCTTCCTAGTGTTTCAATTTCCCATTAACAAATGTAAGCATTTTTAGAACTACTGATGCATGTATTATTGTCTGCTGTGCTAAATTTAACCATTTTGTGTTGTATTATTTGAAGGAATCTGCTTATGATGTATATGGCAAATGTAGCAAAACTTAGCAGCATTAAGTGAAATTATTTCTTGTATTTTTTATGACTTCTGAGGAATGTTTAACAGGTAAGCCAGAAGCTGAAAATGCAAAGGAGTACCATAGTTAAAGGTAAAATAGATGTAGCACTATTGTGTAGACATAACACAAAACATAGTAGATGTTTTCTATTTCTAAAATAGAAAAGCCATCCAAGCTGAACGTCATGCCACTAGGTTTTCACCTGGTAGAACACAATTACCTTAGATGTCCCAGTAAAGGCCTGAGATACTGCAACTTCTTAGGCCATAGACTTCCTCGGCCTCAGCTGTCCCTTTGTCAGGTATGTCCTCTCCATAAACTTTAGATATTTTTATTATAATAACTGTCCCTATGACACCAGTGAACTCACAAAGAGCTATCACTCAGGATAATTTGGAATTTCTATTGATACAGTGTGGCATAAATTTTATATTACTTTTGGGTTTTTTCAGGATAAACTACCAACACTTTGTTTTACAGAGAAGCAACATATTTGGCATTCTGTCCTCTTCTGATGGTGGATCCTGGAGGGAAGGTTGCAGCATGAAAAGAATATATTTTCTGTATCTCCAGGTCAAAACAGTCATAAGTGGGAACAATACAGAATAGGAGTTTATCTTCTTTACAGGTATCTTGAGGGAGAAACAATTAAAACTATGTCTTGGTCTGACTGCGTAGCTGGAAAGTAAAATATTGCAGTCAACTTTTCCATGAAATAAAATCTAGTAAATATATATATATATATATATATTTTTTTTTTTTCCATAAACTTAGTGTGTGGCTTCACCTAGAAGTTTCATTTTTCAAACATAAATGGTAGTCACTGTTGATGTACTATAACCTGAGCAGTGCCAAAGGATGTCTCCTTTAACATTAGCCCTGCTGGAGCCAGAGAGAAGGAAGCTGGAAAACTCTTGGCACTTCACTGTCCATTAACTTCAATATGTCCCCCAAATACTGCAGGAAGCAAGATACTGCAGTAATGTTTAGAGTGTATTTATTTAATGAAAGGGATATTTTTTTATCCATATCCACACCATAGAGTACATTTTTGCTTATTTTTAAATCATTGTTTATTAAGTTATCATTTCTTAAAAGGAGAAAAATGTCAGTCATAGAAATTAAAGGTCTCTAACACAATAGCAGTGTGAGCTACCTACCTTTAACCCACAATTTATTCCATCTATGATCTATAAAATATTTCAAGAAATGTAGGGAACTTATAGTTTCTTGATAATTGGTTTCAATGCTCTATATGCAAATTCTTGGCAGTTCTGAGGCTGTATTCTCTCAACATGTTTTGGTCTCATTTTGTTGAAATACAGGACAGAAAAGTACATATTAGGTCTGTAAGTTCTTGCTGTCACAGCCATGACGGCCTACAACTGTCTCTAAATTTGTAACTCTTGAAGGGGTTGTTTGTTTACTTGTCTGTACTGGACTTAATTAATATCTACCTCAAATCTATACTTTACCAAGGATCAAGAATATTCTCATTCTCCCCCCACTGTTGCCTGGTGTATATTAATTCATTCCTATGACACCTTGGCTTATCTATTTTTTATATTTTGTTTACATGAGGAAATCACACCACTTTACATCCTTTGCCGTACTAAGAGGATCAAGATTTTCAATTCTTTCTTGTAAAACAATTTTCTGATTATCTTATACTTTATTCCATTCAGGGTTTGAATAATCTTTCATATAACTTCTGGGAAATTGTTAACAATGGCAATTCTTTTCAGGTACTTTTGTTTATGTTATGGCCTTATCCATCCAAATACCTAGCGAAAGAAAAGCCAGAACCTTGTCTTATTTTTAGAACATGAAGAAGGCCATGACTCCTTAGAGAATCTGCCAGGCTTGAAGAGATTGTCAAACACTGTACACGTTACTATTGGAAGAACAGTGATTTTGGATCAAGATTCCTGAATAGGTCAGTTGGACGATTTGTTGTCTGTATTCAAAGTCTGTGCTTGCACTTCTTTCTTATTGACTTGGAATAGATCTTCTCTAACAGCAACCAAAGTATATTGGATTTCATAAATGCTGTGGAGAAAAACAACCAAACAGCATAAAAGGTAACCAAAAGAAGAAAAAGTTGAACTTTTCTGACTTTAGCTTTAAGAAAATAAGATTATTCTGAGCATTTTTATCTTACCTTTTCCAAAGGAGTCACTTGACAGAAAAAAAATGTTTTACAGCAAGGGTTGTCTACTAAACAACCTAATCAAAATATTATTAAACAATTACACTGCAGTAGGCTGTTTAATGAAGTGTTTTCAGTGCAGTTTGAACATTAATAGCAACAGTGTTAAGCTGCTTTGTGCTCTGTGTATCAAACAGCCTGGAGTAATGTGAGCTGACTAACAGTCAAATAAAATCTTGAAGCGCCTTTGACAGACAATATACTTGTGCCAGGCTAAATCTTGTCATGCATTATTATTGGGCATGGAAATGACAAAAAGGAATGTCAAGAGTTTCTATGTAGCATATATCATAGTTAGCTCCATGATAATGAGGGGCCTTCTGCATTCTTCCTCATAGCTGTCCCATGCGCTAACTGGGATTTGAATCTGAGAAGGAGTTTGAAGCTGCTTATTTTGTAGCTGTGAGGAAAGAAAGTTTAGATTTCTGTTCAGATTCAGAAACTCCTGGGCTATAACTAGGGATGCTGCAGTAACACATATTTTACAGGTAGTCACTGGATCCTACAGGATCAATTGGTTTTGAAAGCAAAAAGGAATACTCAAGCAAATCAGGAAAAGGTCTGTTTGAATCTGCTGATGAAAACTTGCCTAAAGCTCTGAGAGTTGTACTTGTTTTAGCAGGAGGCCAACAATAGGGTATCCAGCTCTTGAATGAAGAAATAAGCTGTGTATTTAATGATTTCATCTGCAAAGCAATAATCCAAATTTCATTAAGAAGATCCAGTGTTACTAAATATCAAACAAGAAGGAAAATCAAGGAGTAAGAAAGCAAAGCCAAATCTGAATTTCAATCTGGACTTCCTAGAGATAGGTTGCATTACCACTCACATAAGTGGGGTAATAAACCATTGGATAATGCAAACATTTGCAACATTCCAATAAACTTTTATAGTTATCCCAGCTACACAACTCAGAATAATAGCTAATGAGGTATGGTGAATCGTCCTTAATGGTGATTTAATGTTACTGTCAGCTCCACCTCTCTGCCACCCTGAAACATCTGAGCTGAGGTCACACATTCTCTTCAAGTAACTGTGCCACATGTGGTGGGGAAATAAACAAAGGTTTTCACTGGTTGACAGAGTAAGCACGTAGGGACTGCAAGTATACCTCTGTAAAGTGGCTGGGACATTGCCTTCAAACTGTGCCTGTGTCAATATGGGTGCCTCGATGCAGTCTTCACCCTGGGTGTTTTAAAATGGCATTGCTCAGAAGCCTTGCCAAAGCAGGGAGCAACTCTTGCCATCTGCTTCTCCTCACGTTTAAGGGGAGGCTGAGCTCCAATAATAATGTCTTTTAGTCCTAACCTGTTCTGTCCCTGCATCAGTGTTTCTGTACGTGTGCTTTGCCAGGAATGTGTGTGGGCTTTTATAATTTTATCCCCCTGCCACAGCAAGACCATAACTGTTGATGTTAAGATGAGGCTAACAAGCACTGTTCCTGTGGTAAAATATAATGTCATCTTACAGCAGTAAATCTTGCATACTACAGAACCCACTCTACTGTGGAGAGAGGAGCAAGTTGCCTCACAGTTGTGAGGGGGTGAGAGTGTAGGAAAAGTTGCTGAGCTCTAAATCACTTACACAGCTTACTTTATGAACACCCTACAGCAGCTTGTTCAGTTTCTTATGACACCGAATCATTTTTAGTCTTCTACAAGAAAATTTAGTGTGATTTTTTCTGAAATATGGGGAGATATTTTCTTAACATCTACAGAAGCCAGCAAATTTAGAACAACATTTTGTCTCTCTTTTCCAGCTTAGCAACACAATGCACAGATTACAGCAGTTCTGTCTTCTAAACAACTTCTTCCTCCACTTCCAAAAATATCTTTTTCCACACACCATCAAAGTGTTTCCTAATAGCAGAGAGAGAGCCCTAGAGGGCTGGTTGCCATGAGATAATTGGATAACATACTCCTGAGATCTTGAGGTGTCGGAGGCACAGCTTAGCTGTGCTTTGCCTCACAACACCCCAGGGATGTGATATAGGCAATTGAAGTTTCTGTTTCCACTTATGCCTCATTGCCTCAAGCATGCCAGACCACTCTCATGCAAACCTTGATGGTACTTCTGTGTCTAATATAGTCTATGCTCATGGGTTCTGCAACACAACAATTTCAACAGCAGCAGCTATAGCATGACACAACAATATTAGACCTAGCCAAAAAAAAAGGGAGGAAAAGCATCTCCAAAAGCCACAGACTTCCATTAGCAGATGGGGATTTTCAAAAAACAAAGCATTTTATGGGAACATAGTTTCCCTGAAGGAAGTTACCAAACTATTTATTTGGTCTTCTAATCATGCCTGTTGGAGGTCTTCTCCTGTCATATAAATATTTAAATTTCTATGGGGCAACATGGAAATGACTACACAGTGGAACACACTGGTTTAAAATCCTTGCTTCCTTTTTTTCCGGGTGTGTCTTCCTCTGTGACTTGGAGACTGTGAAAGTTGTCACCATACCTGAAATCACTGCTAAATCAGAATGAAACTTTAGGCCTGAACATAGCTTTGGACTCATGAACGAAAGGCAAAATCATCATTGTTGTGGATATTTGCCAGCTCTTATCAAGAAACACCTCTTATCAAGAAAAATCCAGAGCCTCAGCACAAATCACAAGATTTTCCTTGTGACAATATTTTCTCATCAAAACTCATGCTGCTGTAAAAGATTAGAAGTGTAATGAAGACAGCACTTAAGTCACATTTGACAACAGCCATGAAGTCTACAATAGAGGAATATAAAATTTTGCATGAGGGACAAAAAAATGCCCATAAAATCCTCAAATTTAATAAACAAATATTGAAGAAGAAATAAGAAACCCAGATGTTCCTTTTTTTTTTTTTCTTTTTCTCTTTTTTTCTAGAAGACACTTAATCAAGTGAAGAAATAAGAAAAACAAACCTCTCTTTTTATCAGTTCAGGTTTTCCAACCTGTAGGGCATGAGCAGTCAAATATGTACTTCCAGTAAGGTGGCTTAACTAGTTTTTTCAGAAAAAGGAAAAGATTATAGAAGAATCTGCAAAGACATTGTAAAAACATTCAATTGATATTTCCCCAGAAATTTCATATCATAATCTGTAATGGGAAAGTTCCTTGCTGATGATTTTTTTCATAGAATTTTCCTTTCTCATTTTTCCTTTCCATTTACAGCTGGTCTGCTCAGTGAGTGGGTTTTTATTTTGGTTTGTTTTCCTCACTGAAATCATGATTATAAGCTATGCACTACCTTTCAGAGTGCCACTGGCAATATCTTTGAATTACTAGAAATGCAAGCACAGAGCTCTCTAAAAATCCTGAAATCTGAAACCGCTCAAACTAATTGATTATTCATACTCAAGTACTGGTATTACTGAAGTTGGATCCCTAGTATGGCACAGTTTCTCCTATTACCTGCACTTTTGTAGCGTTTTGTAGCGTTTTGTAGCGTTTCACAACATAAAAAGAGTCTTTCTTCTTTTGTTAATTGTGTTGATTTCTTAGCATGCACTCTGAGAAGAGGCGATTTCATGAATTGATGGGGTTAGAAAGCAGAATTTGTTTCTTAAACATTGCCTGCCCTGCTGTCACCAATTGACCAAAATATAAAGGCAGATCTATCACAAAGCATTCCTGGTACTCTTCAAGGAACAATTTTAGGTAAAAGGGTGAGCTGGTCATATATGGCATAATGTCAGGATCATACAACTTTTTTCCGTTAAGTATTAAGTTCTTGCTGATTTGTACTGTGTTTTTCCTCTTCAGACATAAATAAACTCAGCATAGTTTTGTATACAATTAAAAGAATTTACTCCCTCCAGAAATGAGAGAAGTGTGAATTATAACACATACATCTATTCATATAATTTTGAGGTATTTATTTATGGAAAAGTTTACACACTGGAGATGTTTGGGTAGTAGAATGTAATCACATTTATCTAGCTAATACCTATGGCACACACTCTGCCACTCAAAAGTAACACCCCTCTAGCTACAGATGGAGCAGCATTCTTATATCACTTAAAGACCCTATATGGCTGAACCGTACATTTATTGACCTGACATTTCTATTTCTTTGGGTGGTTGCCACATAAAAAGAAATTGTATTATGAGGTTTGGATGTTGCTTATTAGCTGCTGTCACACTTCATTGCTTATTAATCTGCTTTAAATGAATAACCCAAGATTGGATTTTTTTTCCAAAGAGGGTGTGTTTTGAAGACCACATCATATATAAGCAAGAAATCAGGTTTACACTTATTCTACAGATATAAATATTGTACAACGTAATTAACACTTTTAATCTAAGATGCTATCTTGATGTTCTCAAAGCAACATCTTCTCTTGAACTGTTTGTACTACATTTTCTTCTGGTAAGTAAATATTCAAGATGAGGTGCTTGGCCTATTTTGTCAAACACACCTAGAAATGAGGCTACCATGGCATGATTGAATGCTTGGTCAATTGCAGAAGTAGTCTTCCTTTTCTATGGACATGAAATAACAAATCTCTGAATAATTGTTTTAATGCCGGCAATATTCAAGTTCCAGGAAGAATGATCCAAAAGAAATATTTCCATCCTCAGAAGAAGGATTTTTCTACAGACTAGAATGACCTAACTGGAAGTATCAGAACCAGAATGTCAACACTTCACATCATTTCTGCTCTCTAATTAATAAGGGAGTTAAAATACTCTCAGACCCCCAAGAAAACTCAAACTTAAATACCTGGAAAGGTTAAGTCCTCCTCCATGTCTAACCTTGGAGCAGACAGTTATAACCAGAGCATTCTGAAAATGTCACGCAAATTATCACAACTTTCCTCTTGAATTTACCTCCTTTGCAGTGTTCTCACCCAAAACACATCTGTATACTGCAGTATGTTTAAGCAGTAAAGGTGTTGGAATTATACTGTCTCAGGGGTTTTTTTTGGTGTTGTGGTGTTTTTTGTTTGTTTTTTTTTTTTTTTTTTTTTTTTTTTTTTTTTTTTTTTTTTTTTTTTTTTTTTTTTTTTTTTTTTTTTTTTTTTTTTTTANATTTTTATTTTTATTTTTTTTTATTTTTATTTTTATTTTTATTTTTATTTTATTTAGACTAGGTTTGTTATAATACTATGCTTTAATACTTGGCAGAATCTAAATCTCCCTCATAAAACAACATCAAGTCTGGCTGCACTGGAGTTACACTGATGGTGCTTTAAATTTACAAAAGGATCAAGGAGATGTGGTACTGAGGATACTTCCATTCTTCCTGAAAATCAACACACCACTATCCTTTCTTTCACCAGGTGTTTTTCATCTTTTTTTTTTTTTTTCCAAGTACTAATTTTGTAGCTTCACAATGAATTTATAAAATTTCAAGAGCTAACACAAGTTCTTTAATGAATTTTTGTATTTTCTTTCTCAGTTGGATCTGGAGTCTCTGAGACTCTTATATGATTTCAATGTCTATGTTGAAAATGTAGAATATATATTTGTTTTCATGTTCACCCTCTGCTTTATAGATAAATTCATGTGTTTATTTGGTTTGTCTGTTGTACCTTTAAAAATGCAAGACTTGACTGCAAGATTTTTGTTTTGTCTCCATACTCATCATTGGAATAGATGACAGTTCTTCACACTCATCAGTCATATGGTAGGGTCTTGGTTTAGGGCAAATTTGAGAGAAAAAATCCCACTACAGGTAGCCCTTGCAAATATTCTGCCTGATTTAATATTACCAGTTATGAAACCATTTTAGCTTTTTCTATTTAGTTTCTGCTATTTTCTGGTTTTTACATCACTTTATGCTCAGTAAATAGAACAAATATTCCTGACAATGTCATTCATGTCAAACCATACAATATTTCTTGCCTTTAAAGTAAGCTTTTAGATGTTTATATTAGCTTTCAATTTATTTTTTTTTTTAGGGTTTCTGTAGTTTTATCAGCTATTTCTATTACATTAACTTTCTTTTTCTTCTTATTTTATGCCATTTATATTGTTTGGATTGCTTTTAATCTCTATTCTCCAGCATGATTTAATTTACGAGATTATTTTCTTCATATCTTAATATTCACATTTTCAATTACTTTATTCACATATTTATTTATTTTTAAATTTCCTGGGCTTAATTTCCTGAATAGGCACTTTTTTAATGTCTTTCTGATGTTCAGAAATAACCAGTTTCTAATAATACTGTGCCAGTTTTATTATGGACTCTTTTGGGCCTACTAACCCTGAGGAATATTACTTGGATTTACCATAGACTTAGGGGAGGGAGGAATTGTGTTCAGCCATCAGCCAAATGAACAGGACACAAAGCAGAAACTGCAAAATCTGGTACAAAATTATGTTGCAGGATCAGACATTTTAGTTCTTCAAAATATAATTTTTTTGGCTAATGTTCATTCCTCAAGTTCATCTTCAGAAACTAAAAGCATTCTATAAACGCTCCTCAGGAAAAAATTTTATCCCAAACACATCTCTAGATCTAAGCACACAATTTTAGAGCTAGTTCACACAAGTCACAAAAATAGGAAAATTTCTAAGTAATCTTCCCCTGCATGCATATCTCAGAAAATGGCTAATGAATACCCTGGTTTGGTTTTCCTTTGGTTCTACACATCAGTAAGCAAAGGAGGAAGGAGACCCACTGAGGATAGTTTTCAAGCTCTTGCTTCTTGAAATTCTTTGGTAAGCTCCTTGTCAGTGTGATGAGATAATCTTTTTTTCACTTGCTCAACTCTTATGTGTTTGAAAGAAATATTTTATCTTTTTTTTCTTACATACTGGCAAGTTTTCTATTTCTATTGTTGTGCTCTTCTCTTGAGAAGGATTTAGATTTCTTCTGATGTTGTCCTTGCATGGCACACACATTTTGTCTTTTCTAAAGCTTGGCTTTCTCTGCTGCTTAGGGACTGAGAAGCTATCGTACTAAAAAATCCTGTTGAAAATTACTCATGGTCATTGCAAATAATGTTATCATTGTTGTTTACTTATGCAATGGTGAAAATAAAATCGTTAAAGAAAAGAAAAGGATTTCTGGAGCTGATTATTGGAATCATGCAAATCTTTAGTGTACAACATCTTTTATGTTCCTATTGGTGTCTTGGAGATTTTTATCACTCAGTATAATAGAGAGTTGCAAAAGTCCTGAAATTGAAGAGCAGTATAATAGAGAGTTGCAAAAGTCCTGAAATTGAAGAGCTGTAGCAATAACCTGTGGAGAAACTGAAATATGAAGTCATGAAGTGACTTCTTGAAAGTCAATGACAAAACTGAGAAATGAACAATGGATTTCTTATCCCTAATCTGAGAATCTAGCTTCTTGCACTAATGTCCTTGATTTCACAAGTAGACCTTGACAGCCATAGTTAACAGCATTAATTCACACACAGAACAGTTATCTTCTCTTTCTGGTTGCATTAAGTAAAACTTTTCAGAAGCATATTATTTTGCCTGTATCTATGTAAAAAAACAAACAAACAAACAAACAACAAACCACCACCAAAAAACCCCTTTTGATAAACAGCATAAATCAATGCTAAACAGATTTTCAATTATTTTTAAGGTAGCCTTTTTTTTTTTTTTTTTTTCCTTGCCTCCTAAAACAGTAGGTGGTGATTTAAAGGGTGTCAGGCTAAGTGACATTCTCAAAGTTTTTAAGCTCTGTTTAGGCACAGTCTAGAGAGCTCACAGAATCCCAACATTCGCGTATTTGGCGACATCCGGGATTACACACTAAGAAAGTTTAGTATTACAGAAGTAGTGAGACTTTGGTATTTGGTCCAAGGTTATGATACAGATCTCATTTAGTATATTAGTATAAATTTAGTTCTTGAGCACCAGTCATTTTATATGTGTTTCAAGGTAAAGAGCCATGTTATTATGCACAGGCAAGAGCTACCATGCAATCAAAATATAATAAACCATTTTGAAACACACTGAGGACTTAAGGTTTGGGTTTATCAAAAATAAAATTAAAAGAAAAATTTAAAAAGTCAATGTAGGAATTTATCTTTTTTTTTTTTTTCATAAGTGTCAATTAATGTAACAAGGGGCAGCAGACACAACGGCTTGGGAGGTTCCAAATGAACATTAGAAAATTTCTTGCAGGCTGTGGGGGAGAAAATTCAGCACTGCAAAAGGTTGTCCACATAGGTTGGAGAATCTCTGATTTTGGAGTTTTACTCAGTTTTACATAGCTGACCTGGTCTACTGTTAATCTCCTCCCCCCCCTTTTTTCTGCCTGACAACCATCCATCTTGTTCATGGAAAATCAAGAATATTTTACCCCAAAATATGAAGAAGAACACTGAAGATAATTTTTGAAAGATTGCATTTGTTGAATGCTTGCACTTCTATTTATGTATCCTGTTTAAAATTGTCTTTTGTGGTGGAAACATATAGGGATATAATTTGGATTCCTTATAGCCACAAAAGCTACTATGAGAATTTTTCTGCTAATAATGAATCCTGGGAAGCTGATCAACTTCACCAGACTGCTTCTGTTTCAGCCATCCACTTGTGATTACCTCTTCCAAATTTTTCCATTTTATTAAATTTTTTCTTGACTAAGGGTTTTTAATAGGGCCTTAAAAGCTCACATTAAAGAATGAATTTGTAAATGTCAGGAAACATATAAACTTTAAGGTTTGGTGGGTTTGGGCTTTTTTTTTGTTTTGTTTTTGTTCTTTTTTTGGTTTGTTGGTTTTTTTGTTTGTTTTTTTTTTTTTT
>VWYO01011096.1:87687-117843 GCA_013400275.1 Rhadina sibilatrix
TTTGTTTGTTTGTTTGTTTGGGGTTTTTTTGTTATTTTTGCTATTTTAAAATAATTGAAGAATTGAAGTTGCCAAGAAACTATTTAGGTATAGACATACTCATGAAGAGTCTCCCAAAGGTAGCAATAAGTGTTTTTCATTCAGTACAGGAAATACCTTCTGACTGTGATTTTCATATTGCTGTGGATGAAAGTAATCCACACTCTTTTGCACTAAACTTAGCAAAACAGTGGTAATCTTTGTACAATTAACATACTTGTGTAATCATCTGAATAACAGCATGACGCATAGCTATTTTCTGTGAATGCATGCTGTAGACATCTACGTCTGGTTGCAAAAGTCTCATTAGTAACCTACTTTAAAATAAGGATCTTAGATGCCTACGTGTGGATATGGCACTTGAGGGCATGGTTTAATGGTCAACGTGGTGCTGCTAGGTTGACAGTGGGACTTCATCATTCTAAAGGTCATACCCAACCTAAACAATTCTGTGGTTCTATGATAAATCTCATTGACACAAAGTTCCAATAGTCCAGAATTTACTAGTATCCATTTTAAGCTTTTAAGCCAACTATTCGGAATACTGACACCACTTTTTGTCCATAAGACAGAAACTTCAGGAAGTACAGCCCTAGAAAGAAGCAGGCCTTTTTGAGTAATGTAAAGCCTGTCCTTACACATGTCAAATACATGTGAGGGTTGTCAAGTTTTTCCGCAGTTATTGACATAACTACAGGTGAAACAGTAGTAACATCAGTGAGAATTTTCATAAACTAAAAGCCATAAAAGCCATACATACAGCAAATTCCTAGAAGCAGCTGAGTGACAGATACTAAACAAGGACCTTGTGGAGACTTACTTAAGATTTAGATAATATTGTGTAAATCTGCAGTTCTCAAATTATGCTGGTTAGCTGCTAACTATCTTTGGAAGTACCAGGACCCTCTAAGTGTCTCAAATGTTAGTTTTTCACCTAAAAAAAAATAAAGATTATGCAGACATAGAGCCTACTACTTTGTATCTGTTTTCCTTATTAATTTTTGTTCAAATGACTAAAGGACTGATGTTGTGATAAGCATGCATTGGGTACAAAAACGCAGCCTAACGACCTGGAGCTGCAGAGTCTCGGAACTCATGGGTGCATTCAGCTCATCAGAAAGGAAAGTACAATGTCCAGTATAAACACACATAACACCAGCCAAAACTAGTGTTGTCTTTTTATTCACCAAAAAGTTAGTTCATGTAGATGGAAACTAAGAATTCTAGAAATATTATCAAAAGATATTGGAGAAGGTGGAAGAATTGCAGTGAAAAGAGGCTGCAGGAAATACAAGTCCTCACTGAAATTTAATTCATTTAAGAAGTCAATCAACCACCAATCTCTGTGGAAATTAAGCTTTCTGATGCTTTGAAGTCAAAGATTCCCATGTGGTTAATCTTCTGCAGGTAATAGGTCACTAGCCCTGTGATTATGTTACATTTAAACCCTGTCTACTTTCCATATCATGGGAAGTCTTGCAGTTACTTTCCCACAGAAGGACTCAGTCTTGAGGATGTCAACTATGCTCATTTAATAAAGCATGCTTCTGTTAGAATTTGAATACATTTTCTTTTACATGTGCCAAAAAGAGACAACTGGCACATCTATATTAAAAAGCTCCATACTTGGAGCACCTCAAATGTATCAAAGACTCAAAGCTTATTCTTTCCTCTGCAAATATATATTTTTTCAGTGGAATATTTCTTGATCTGTAAAAGGAAGAGAGTGCAACATTCAATATATTTTTTAAGTATATCAGGCTTGGTTTAAAAGACTGGTGCCATTGTATGTCAAAGAAGAAGAAATGGAGGGAGTGCATATTATATCTTCTATCAAAATGTTTTCGTTACTTAGCCACTCTTGCTTTAATGCACATACATAAATAATTTTTATAGAAAACTTGAAAAAACAGTGATTTTCTATGACATAGGATGAGGAAAATATTATTCATCTACAGAGGTTTCAAGGATTAAAATATGTGCTCTTAAAATATTGGATATGATCAATGTTCTTTTTTTAAAATGCAAATACTAGTGTGTCAACATATAAAGTACTGAACATTGAAAAGGTTGTCTTTGGAAACTATTATGTGACTTATTTGAGGTTGCTTTCATTCTTTCTGACATTCTTTGCATGGTCGTGTTGTGTTAGCCATGGAACAACCAGTACATAGAGGTCCAAAGGTTTACCTCCTTGTATTTCTTTGCATGGGCAAACACCTTGAAGAAGCCAATGTGTAAAAGCACAGTTTAACTGAGAATAGTTGGATAGTTCAATGGCTCTGACTTTACAGGTCTTGAAAAAGCCTTAATTTAAATTGTTTCCTGTAGTTTGGCTTGTCAAACAGAAATGAGATTATTCTCTCATATAAATGCTGTGTTATGAATTATTAGATATTAATTTAACATCATTTGACTATAGTGAAATTATGAAATGCACTATGCATTTTTATAGACACAAATGTCCTATTTATAATGAAAATTTTTAAAGTTACGATTAAAGGAAGGTGATTTAAAAATTGTCACAAGCTCATAATAAATTTTGTAGACTGTTAAGAGTCATTTATCTATACAAAACCTCTTTATTCTATCTCTATTCAATTATGTAGGACATTGCACTAACTCTAGATGTACTCTGCATCATACAATGCATCGTTAAAGAATACCTTTTAAATATCTAATCTGTATTCATTTACTATGCAACTGACTCACTAAAGTTAATTAATTAACTGCATTGAATCTGAAACATTGAGAATCTGGTCTCATAAGGTCAAAATAAGGTTGTAATTTTAAAAAAAGGTTCTAATAGTCCATTAGATGTGTTCATATAAAATAAAATTTTTTATGAGTTCTGCAGTATTTCCTCCTTTTGTTTTGCCCCAGTATACTGGTAGTAGTTATTGACATAGCTACAACTTGATTTGATTTTGATTCAAAAAAATTAATGTTCATCTGTCATCACACTCTCCTGCTGAGCTGTTTTCTTTCATTGGTCCAACTGTTTATCATACTTTTGATGGTATAACTTCCATCACTTTTTAAATTGTTGTGCTTAGTTCAATTGTAAGATCATTAATAATTAAAAGAGAGAGATTAATAAATAAATAGCCTAGGATACAATTTAGCTGAGTTGGAGATTCCATCAGCTGTGAGTCAACATTTACAGTTATCAAAAAACATTCATGGCTGATGGAAATAAAGCAGCAATTGAATCTGTTCCTAGAGGATAGGTATCTTAGTGGGAAAAGAAGTAAAAATGTAAGGCTTCCTGAGAACATGTAGTTTTGGCCAAAAAATATAAACAAAGATCTTACATTATCCTGTATTCTAAGACAAAAGGGTAGTGTGTATTCATATCTCAAGATTATGGCCAGACATGTAGATCTTCAGCCTTTTGAGCTGTGATCCAATAATGTAAAACTGACACTTTTTTTTTCATTCGTAAGCTTAATATTTTTCAGCAGCAGTTACCTTGTTGGTTAAAAATGTTCTTGTTAACAAAATATGTTGCACACATTGCACAGGTCTATTCCAGCAAGTAAAATTGACAGGACATATCTCATCCTAATCCTTAAACAAAGACTTCTTTTTTGCTCAACAAATAATACATTTGTCCATGTTCAGCAGGTGACAAACCAACTTTAATTTCCACAAAGGATTTTTATGAACCCCATGAATGATTCTTAAAGAGCCCGTAATTTGTATCTATTTAGACTACCACAAAACATATCATACAAAGTTATCGCTGAGGCATCGAGGATTAAAAGCATGTAAATGTTATTTTGTTTTGCCCAGGTGGATAGATAAGCATTTCCTTAAATTTAATTTATTAAATTAACTGTGAGTTGGGCAAATTGCAACTCATTCACCCCATGGACATTCAGTCTTCTGGGACAAACAATGTGTCTTTCATTATTTTTCACATCCTAGGTAACAGCCATTTCTTTGGTGTAGGTCTCAAATACCACAAGCAATCATGACCATTTACATACAAGGCAACGAGGATACATTACACCAATTTACCATAACAGAAAAAAGAGATGTTTTAACTCTGAAAAGCTTTCAAATAAATATGATTCATATTCTTCTTCTTTGCAAGAATATTACTGCCTTACCAATTCAAGTGAGCTTAGATTTCAGGTTTTAAGGCCAGGAGACTTAAAAACCTGATACTTCTATCAAAACTGACTTCCTGCAAAGTACCAGAAATAGAGTTCCATCAAGAAACACTGGTACCAGGTTCAGTAAATTGTCACTGAAATAGAATAACTTTGAATCAATGTCTCCAGGAGATAGAGTATGTGTCAACTGCTTTCAAAGTTGTTACACCACCGAAGGGCAAAAATATGGTGATTTTTTGACATTTCCATTAATTTACATTTTTTATTTTTCTAACTTCTTTTTCATATATTGAATTCTGTTGATACATTTTTCAGATCAAAAACTTCCCTATCTCCTCACTATGCTGCCTCAGCCTATGAGGTCTATGCAGCCTCACCTTGAATACTGTGTGCAGTTTTGGGCAACACAGTGTAATAAAGATATTAGAGTGTTAGAGAGCATCCAAAGTAGGGCAGCAAAAATGAAGGGCCTTGAGGGGAAGCCATATGAGGAGCTGCTGAGGGCACTTGGTCTGTTCAGCCTGGAGAAGAAGAAACTGAGTGGAAACCTCATTGAATCACAACTTCCTTGTGAGGGGAAGAGGAGGGGCAGGTACTGATCTCTTCTCTGTGGTGACCAGTGACAGGACTCAGGGGAATGGCCTGAAATTGTGTCAGGGGAAGCTTAGGCTGGACATTAGAAAAAGGTTCTTTACCCCGAGAGTAGGTTTACCCAGAGGCTCCCCAAGGAAGTGGTCACAGCACCAAATCTGACAGAGTTTGAGAAGCATTTGGACAACACTCCCAGGCACACAGTGTGGCTCCTGGGGACAGTGCTGTGCTGGGCCAGGAGTTGGACTACGTAATTTTTGTGGGTTCCTTCCAACTCAGCAGATTCTGTGATTCTGTGAAATGTATTGTGTAAAGATCACTCTTCTGGGTCAGTCATCTCATACCCTTTTCTGATGTAAGTTGATGGAGCTAAGTTTCTCACAACAAAATGTGTCCTCCAAGGACAACGATCACTCTCAGACCATTCATATAACATCTCTAAAGAAAAAGAACAGTTTTCCTGGGATGATGTCTCTTATGCTAACTGATGACACTGCCTTCTGAGTAGAGGTAATCAAAAACATTCTGAATTTACTAAGAAAAAAAGTAATTTGGTTGTCTGAGAACAATTTACCTATTTGAGCATGCCAAAAATTTAAAGCAAAATGATAATCATCCATATTAGGCATTAGTTTGGTGGTACAGAATGGTGCACCCTATTTTTAGCTGTGTGTTAGGAAAAAAGTTATCAGCTAGCCACAGTGTCATTTCTGCCTGAGGAAAAATGAAACCACAGCTCTCCCACTTATCAGAAGTTGTGAGGTACACAGTCTGAGCATGTAAGAGATGTTCTATGTTTTCTCTGTTCACACTGTTCTACAGTTTATGAATATTTAAATATTCATTGCAGTGTGGAAATACAGATAAACTCCTTTTCAGTTCCATGTCCTTGGAGGTTTCAGTCATTGGTACTCTGTTACAGAAATAATTTAATTCCAATAACAAAGATTCAAGGAGGCTTGTTTTAAAATTTGTAGTAAAACTTTTAAAAAACTTTTAAAAAACAGTTTGAGATGTGGAGGTCCTATTTCCTTATCTGCTTTCTGGCTGATTTAGAGTTAGCTTTTTTGCGTAATGCAGTCTAGGACCAGCATTTGTTATTTTCATGGTCACCTTACATTGAGGGATTTACCTTGGGCTTTTCATCTTCCAGAATCCCTAACACCATTTTAAACTTAACATTTTCTCAAACTATACTATCATTCACTCTGTAAAAATGACCTTACAGCATTCATTGCTTCTAGACATTTCATTTCTTTAAGGGATATGTAGGCTGATCATAATTAGCAACTGTTTATGTTACTTTGCCAGCCTTAAAGATGCCTGGATTTTTAATTTTTTTTTTTTTAATAAGAAAACAGAAAGGTATACTTTTTTGGATAAAATACTTTACAATCCCTAGGTTAAGAAGTAAAATTGCAAACATCCCATTAAATTAATGTTGTAATAATTCATCACAAAAATTTGCTTTGAGCCTTCTTTAGAATAATATTTTTTTGACAACTCGAAGTGTTCTATGTATTAAATACACTATTTTAATAATTAATATGAGGAGTTGCCAAATCTGGAATAGAGGTGGGCCAGTCACAGTTCCACATTTACAGGCACAGCCCATATTTAGGCATTCCCCATAGGTACATGCAATCAGTAAGGTTCTCTGTGAAGCTGTCTTGTCCTGGTAAGTGCCACACCCAGCCCCTGGGGCTGACACCCTCCTGGGATGCCCTGGGAAGAGCCAGGTGAAAGACGCATTATTCCAGTTTGCTGGGGTTGCATTTTGGCAGCTCTGCCCCTGCACATCCATTTGTGTATGGATTTTATCTTAAAATCCCATGCTGTCCTGCTAGATTGGGACTGGCTTGTCCACACTGTGGGTGGGATTCACCACGAATTTCAGTTTGCACAAAGATCAATAACAGCTGCAGTACTGACAGATCAAAGCAAGTGACATAACTTATTTGACTCAGGTATAACCGAGTAGTAGGGATGTGGCATGGGAGTTTGTTAAAGTGGATAGCTGGGGAGGAGGCTCCAGAAGTAAAACAGGCAGCCAGTTAAAGGGGATACTCTCCCTAACCCAGATGCACTATTTCAATGAATAAAAAGGTTTATTTGAAAATCTTAGGCTTTAGTTAATATTCTGAAGAAAACTGAATATAATCCCAGGCAGCATGTCCTTTGAAAGCACAAGTATAACTAATACCTAAGTTTTCTTAACATTTTCCAGCAAACTCACTTGATTTTAATTTTTTTGCTACTATTAATAATGAGCCAAGTCCTATCAACTGAACTTATTGCCTATTCAAGAAATAAGGAAACAGTTTTCACTGTTTATCAGATTAAAATGACAAAAAATGTATTGCTTATCAAAGGGGAATAAACCAAGCCTAATTAAAAACATACACATAAAATGTTCCTATGCATGTTTTTAAATGCATTTTATGAAAGTTTATGTTTTCAAAGTTAAAAGACTCTCAGAAGGCAAACAAAGCCAAAAATTAACACTTTCTGTCGAGTCAGCCCAAATTTGAAATTCTTGTTGGATTTGTCAGCATGACACGTATTTAGACTTGATTTTTTACCAATTGCTTTATCTGCTGCAGAAGCTGATACAAATGAGCTAATTTAATCAATTCAGTATCTGTATCATTAAGAATATGGACTACATAGACTACTCAGAAAATAAAGTCCATATACACTCTGTATATTTAATCCAAAGATTGAGCACACAGGGAAGAGTAATGTGGATTGTAATTGTAATTATAGCTGTAATGTTCACAAGATTGCTAGGCTGCACTAAGATATATGTTTTAATTGGAACATTTTAGCTGATTTTAACTCACATAGTTTGCTGTTTTCCAATTTTTGGGTTCAATTTCACATACAAACATGTTGAAATATAAACATTTAATGCAGCGTTTCCCATCAGAAGTGTGCTTTTGAAACAAATTCCCACTTCCCATACATTGGGTCACTTTATGGAGTGTATAAACTGGATTAATTTTTTAGGGAACTAAATTAAAGGTCCTGGTCAAGTCAACAGGTTCAGACTGGGCTCCCACTAGGTCAGCTATACCCTTTCCTTTTCAGATGCTAATCCATAGTTCTTGTAAATTTAGAGGCAAACTCCATCATCAGTACAGCTAAGAGCTCAAACCATGAACTAGAACTACCCACAAAATGAAGTTATTCAGCCTCATTATGGAAAATCTGAACACAGAGCAAAATAAAAATAGTCTACAGATTTATATATGAAGAATAAAGGGGTCAGGACAACAAAAGTACCATCTTTTTTGGGGTTGCAAGGGAACAGAAATTTCTGAATATGTCTTGTGGTTGAGGACAGGATGCAACTGTACAGCAGTTCAGCAGTAAACCAGCTCTTCCTTCACATACAGACACCAAATAAACCAGTTTCCCATGCATTAGAATAAAACCAAAGCATATGCAAACACGTGAGCAGATTTTATACCTGGCTAAAAGTCAAGCATGCAGTCAAAACACTCCTAGCTCTTTGACTGAACAGGTTTTGACAATGCTCTTTGGTACAAAGCTCCACCAGTGGTGTGATACAGGTACAATCCAAGCCATTAATTTAACATTCTTTCATGCTATGAGACCTTTTTTGAGGAAAAAATAGCAATGCAATAATAAGGAAAAAAACTTTCTTTATTCTTTGGAATTATGTTCAACAAAAAGATGTCATAAAGCATGATGAACCATTCTAACTTACCTTGATTGAAGCATTTCTCTAACTGCAATTACTTTAACATGTTTTTGTTAAAGAATGGCATTTTGAAATACTATCTTGCATCTACTCTTATTCCCTGAAAATATATTTTATGGCATGCAGTCTACTTGGTTAATTTTATTCTTCCTCTTTAACCATATTGAGGCAATGAAGATTACAGGCACAACAATCACTTTTTAAATTCAGTTTAAAAAAAAAAAAGAAATATATTTTAATTTAAAATTTCAATTTTAAATACAGTAGTAGTTAGGAAAAATGAAAAATTCTTTGGCCTTTTTGAGTCAGTGTTCTGAACTCTGTAAGATATTCCCTATGCTGTGAGTTTTACTTCAGGCCGTACGTAGCTTTGTCCCATTAATTACATTTCTTTAAGTTTTCATGATAGTTACAAAGAGAGTTGTCATTATCATTTAACACCACGAACTCTTGATATTTTTGAAGACCTAATTCCTGTTTTGCATTTCCATGAAGATGTGTCATATTTCCAAGTTAATCAAAGAAGAATTTTGCTAGGATATGTATGTGTGAAGCATCATCATATAGTTAATAATGGTTTTTAATGAAAATAAAACTGTAGGAAATTGACACATATCTTATTTGAATTATATGAAAATAGTTTGATTTTTTTTGTTTCTGTTGTTACTGCACTAATATTTCATTATTTTTAAACAAAATAAAAGTTAAAAAAAAACTAATGCATTATGTCTATTTTGATGGGAAATATTTAGACAGTTTGGTAACTCAGGCAAAATGAAGTTTTAATTTGGTATTTCTTGTCAGCCTTCTCTTTTTTATTTGGTTAACAGCTATATAGTATTCCAACCATATTTTCTTTCTCTTTCTATTAATTTAAGATATCTTAATTAAAGATATAAAATACTATATAGCCTCCAACACGATATAAGCTGATTATATTTTAAAGGTTCAAAAGCTAAGAATATTTGTCACATAGTCATGAAGAACCCAAATGCATATTCATTCAAGAACCCAAATTCATATATATTTATAAAGAAAATCATATATATTTATAAAAAAAAAATGTTTCATGGCACAAATTCAAATTAGAGAAGAATCATTTGCCAGAAAATGAGAGGCTATGTTGCTCTTGATCCTGTTAATATTCTCGGAGGTCTGGTTCCTTACACTCAATGGGACATACTGGAAGAAATAAATTATCATGTTGTGTTTGTATTCAGTGTCTGTCTTAACTTTGATTAATCTATAGCACAAATAAGCATTTTCACACACACACAAAATGCCCATGTTGTCAAATGTTAAGCTTTTATTTATTTGTTTATCTTTCCAGCGTTTGAAGTATCAAATATGACTTCTCATATGCTCAAGTTTTACCTAAAGAATGTCTTTCACTAACTTGGTTTCGTTCATTCATACCCAGTGGTGTCTCTGGTGATAAGCTGAGGACAGATGGGCTGCCTCCCCATAACCTCAGAATTTCTGAGCTTACCCACTGCCAACATATTTCTGTTTTCAGGACAAAGTGTTTTTGCAGTAATGGACAGACTTGGTGCTCTGTTTGTAATTAACTTTTTTTTTTACAATGAAGCTGGAATATATCTCTTGAGAAAGGAAAAGCCCCTCTACCTTCTTCAATGGCTGAATGAGCTTAGTTTACTAAGCTTCAATTTTTTTTCATTTTCCTAATGTAAAAATTTCACCTTTAAATTTTTAATGCACACTTTTTTATGTAAGAATAATAATAATGGTCTCTTCTTCAAGACTCAGTGCTTCCCAGGTTACCTATCCAATAGAAAGCATAATATAATTTATATCCTATGATTCATCTGTCTTCAATTAGTTTGGGTTTTTTTTGGAATGATGTTAACTCAGATAGCACATTACAAAAGAAGAAATCTAGTACTCTGCACAGATGATCCACCAGGTGGTATAATTCTAGGATTTATATGGTATTTTGTGGGTTTGGTTTTTTTTTCCTGTTATATTTATGTTACCTTTTCACTGGGGAGAGCAAAATGGGCTACGCTTGGAGAGCATGGAACAGCCTGATGGGGGGCTGAGGAAAAGACTGCATTTTGTAATTAATGTATAATCAGATTATTTGCATGTTGTTTAGCTAATAAAAGGCTTGATATTAAGCATTTCAGTTGGTATTACTTTTAGGTAGCAGCAACTGGAAAGAAGAGTTTTGGACCTAAGGAGCATGCATCAGAATTCCTATACAGTAAATGAAGATAAAACAGATGTATCTCTGTTTTCATAAAATTTTACTTGAAGACTTGCCAAACTGTAATGTAAGTTTGTATAAAGTCATAGTGCATGTTTCTGAGGTAGACAAAAAAGGAATAACAGTACTTTGGTTGGTGGAGGGGTGAAAAACATTTTTCTAGTTAAATGTATGATCTATTATCATGCAGTTGTTTTGATTTTTCCAATGTTAAAAAAAAAAAAAAAAAAAAAAAAAATTTTTCACACNAAAAAAAAAAAAAAAAGATTTTTACAACCGTGAAGCTAGACAAATTTCAAAACAGTACAAAGTGGCTCTTCATTCTCAATGCAGACTTGAGTATGTGTTGCCAACACAGAGACGGTGACAGGGAACCCCGTAGAAAAAGATTAATGACACTAGAATTTACCAGCTTGGTGCTTACACTGCACTTTCAGTGTGCATGGATAAAGTGTTTGTTTTCCTTTTTAGATTGCTTACCACTACTTGATTTACCAGGCAGCAGAGTGAAGACAAGTTTTTAAATAACTATGACATGGCTACCACCCTTCTCAGCAAGCAACTGAACCTGTTTTAGATTACTTGTTCAGGAAAAATAATGTAATACTTCTTTCTACCAGGATTTTCCTCATGGAACATGAACTTAGAGGATACCACAATTACAACTCACTTCTAATTTCAGATATCTTTGAGATCCTTTGTCCATGAGGGGAAAATTCTATGAGCAATGATAGAATCTGTGAAAGGATCCCTAAAGTACCATACAGATAGTAATTCCTTCCAATTATGCAAGGTATGGAAATGTCAGAACAGTTATTGTTGGTTTTCAGTAAGTTTAACAGGTTTACAAAGGCATTGCAAATTCCTAAGTGGCTATGGTGCAAGATGACACTGAATGAAAATCTCATTCTTGGTTATTCTGCTGGAAAGTCAATGATTTAAATTCAGTGCAACTGAGGATATGTACACAACTTGTGTAAAAAAAAAATGCAAACTGCTTTCCTCATACAATCTTATTACAGGTATAACTCCACTGATATTGAAGGAATCATATAAAAAAGATTTAATCCATTCTTCTCCCATTGGAAAGATGAATGGGGATAAAATCAGAGGAAACTGAGAACTTTTGTTCACATCCTAACAGGGTATGGAAATTATAGGGTAAAATACAGTTGTCACTCACTGGGTGGAATGTGGTTGGCATCCTTGAAACCTGTTCCATGGCGATTCCTCACACCCACAGTCTGCAGGCACAGCACCTGCTCAGGGGGGTGGAGCGGAGAGCAGACACTGCGGGCAGGCTCTGTGGAAATCCTTGAAGGGAGGGGAACTCAGTGGTGCTTTGCAGCTGAGAAACTGCATAACACCTGTCAGCCAGGGGAGAGAGGGGGATATGTCCTGCTGCTGAGCCAAAAACTGTGGTGAAATCACTCTGCTCAGATTAACTTGGTTCATTACAGCATAATTATAATGCTAACCCACACCTCCATCCCAAAGTTACCTGACTACAAGTTATCACAATGTATGAGTTCATTTTTTTGGACTGTATCTTTAAAAGTGAAACAGAATTTTGCACCAGTCAGTAACAAATACATGGCTGATGAGAGTCACTCAACTTCCAAACAAACATAAGGAAATTGTATAAAATCCAAAAATAGGAGAAAAGTTAGGGAAGACTCTACTGTAACTGCTTGGATCACACTGAACCTGTCCTGTAGGGACACCTGTTGGGTAAGAACCACACTCCCATCCATGCTGAATACTTTTTTCTGAGGGTTAGAGCTTATCTGTATCTTTCTTTAAATAGAAACAGAAAATCTTTTCTGTTTCTGCAGTCAGATCCTAGAGCCTTCAGCTGTCACAATTTTATATTAATAAAGGGTGTAATAATCAAACTGTAAGTATGAGACCTCAGTGGGTGCTGGCAGTCACTGGCAGCAGGGAACACACTCAAATAAAGAGGAACTCCCACTGAGGGGTCTTCCTTATGCTGTTTGTGTCCCTGAACAAGTGAGTCAAACCACCCCCTGATCCAGCAGGACTGCTCAGGGAACTGTCTCCCTAACAGGATGCTCACAGACTAGTCATGCACAAGGGGCTCAGCTTTCCTGGGACATTGACAGACAAACTAAATGCTAAGAATCGAGGAAAACTCCTTTTTTCACCTGACACAATTGTACATCATAATTCTTTACAAAACCTTACAGGTCCTGGTTGCCCTCCATTTTAGCAACTCCAATTCCTCTTAGTCTTTTATTTGCATTTACAATGGATTTTGTAAGGGAACTGTCATTCTGTTCTGGATAAACTGAGCAATTTGACAAAATGCTGGAGAAAAGGTTCAAAAACTGATGTGAATTGAGACATTTTAACAGTCAGAGGGCTATCTGAGTCATTCTTCATAATATAAATTAATCTTCCCAATTAGTCAGAAATTGTAAGTTACTCAATATCAACTCCTATTTTTAAGTGTGCTTAAAGACACTGTCAAGTTTGAATTGTTCTACCTATAGAAAAAATCTACTTTCAGAAAGACTTTCTCCATATGGACAAAGAGGGGGAATCACCTGGGGGAGAAGGAGAGCTCATGGCCTCTGATCCTGCTAATGAATCACCCAGAAAAGGGAAGACTTGGCACTTAACTGAGGTTATCCAAGGTTTGACTTTGACATCATGCATAACACCAAAATGAGAATCTTACTTTTTAAGCAGTGTTGCTTAGACTTTTCACAGTGGGTGAGCAAAGATAATATGAAAAAACAGCAAGTGCCTCAGGCAAGAAAAAAGGAAAGGTAAAAAGAGGTGCCATCAACCTCTAGAGGGCAGGTTAGAAAAGGTTCATTTTAGAATGACCCTGCAGATTCTAAGATCAGATAAGCAGAATGATAATTGTGGTTTGCATACTGTAAAGAAATGTATAAAGAATGTAGCCTGTCTTTCCTTAAACTTCTGCACTTTATTTACAAAGATGTAGTCCAGTTCTAGGAGACATGAGTGGTGGAGTGAAATGAAGGTGTACTCTATATAAATGAAAGTATACGAGTCAAATTAGTGCAAAAATATTTAATGTTTCAAGGGTTATAAGGCTATTCTGAAATGACACTACATTTCACTATAAGAAAGTGCTGCATTGTCACATAATTTCTATTTTGGCTTTCAGTCTTGGCAAGAGAATATCTCACTACTAGCAAAGGCAATATTTTTGTATTTTAGTATAATTTTCATGTGAAAAATAAAACCTCTTACACAAATATTTTGATAAGAGCACAATGTTTTCACTGCATCTGTCTATATCAGGCTGTCGTTATATCATCTAAAAAATATTATCTGAATAATCAGGGTTTGCAAAACCATGTCATTGCAATGGCATGACTAATTCTTCAGCTGTTCCTCCTCCTGGGAAGGGACAATTTTAACTTCCTCCCTTAACAGCTTCTTCCAGCTCTTAGCCCAAACTGAGAAGTCTAGGGTCAAGGTTGGCATGCTACTCAACTTCCTTTAAGATGAACACATCCTATCAGGGTCAAAATGGGGCAAGAAAGGCCCAGGTTGGTTTCAAGTATACGACATTTATAGCTTCCTTGGAAAGTATCTCTACTGGGCTATCTCTCATCAGTGGTGCATAGTGTTTACCTGCTCCTAGTTGTGTGCAGACACATATTTTAATATAAATGTCCAGGTGCGGCTTCAGAAAACTCTTTAACCTCTGACTCCTGAAATCTGATGTCCTATGACTTGTTTAACATCTGTCTTGAAGGAGACTCTCTATTCACCACATTTTTAAACTGGCTCAGTCAGGAACCTGTTTTTTGTCTTCCCCTCCTTTTTGTTTACCCTTCTACATCTACGAAGAGCAACCAGAGCACACCATGCCCTTCACTTTGCTAAGTTCTTTTAATTAAATTCTCAAAATCATTCATTGGCCTAGCAGTTTCCCCTCCCTTTCTATATTTTAAACTTTTTATTTTTTTTTTTCCCAAATGACTTTATGCAAATACTGCCTTTGTATTTCTTGGGAATGATCTGAGCCATCAAGGGGCTAGTCACTAGTTTCCACTGCTAAGAAAAGATTCTGCCTTGCAAAGAGACTTATAGGTCTGTTGCTTTGAAGAGAGGAGCATAAATGCATCATTCTGGATGACTCCTCTACACCTCACTATCTAAAAACTTATGAGAAATATGACAACATCGTAGTCTAGTTTAAACTGTGTGAGTCCCTCTTGTGCTCATTAAAAGGTTGAGAGTTTGGTGATTTCCTGCAGGAAAGGATTTCTGGTTTTACACCCTGATCTGCCTAAGGGGCAGAAGTACTAACATTAAGTTACAGCTTCATATCAGCATTTTTTACATTGTTAGATAGTGAATATTCAGGATTTTTGTGTAACATTCTGAGGGATACATTGTCTATACTGTTCGAGGTCAACAGGTGCATGCAACATATTATTTAAATTACAATCCAGAAATAAATTTTGTGAGTGATATCCAGTTCAGTTTAAATGTCTGTAATGTACTTCAACTTTAGGATTGCGGTATAAAGGTCCTTTTAAAAGTTTTCTCTATTTTCAGCAAGACCATTCACGTTCCATCTTGTTGAAAGCCTTCCCAGAAAGACTGGTGACTTGTTAAGCTTCACCACCTCAATGGTGGAATGCATGTCCTCTAACCTCCAAATAATAATAATGCCTTATTTTTTGGAATGGAATCAACTGCCTTTTAGAGAGGCCCATTCATCTATTTTAAAGTAATGTTGGATCAGTATTTTTAGCCAAGTGTATGATCTATTGATCTAACAGCCCATCTGATACTTCTGTGTTGACATGAGTCCCCTAGGTATACCCTTGATATAAAGCCATTCAATCCATACTTCAAAGGTTCAGATTGGAAAAAAATAAGCCTATACAGTATCCTGCACTAAATTAACTAAGCAGACATTCAAATAAACTAGTAAAAAGCATAGATTTTCATTCAGATAAGGTCTTAAGACACACCTTAATGTGCTCATCTCCACCCCTGGTTGTGACAAAAAATTAGCTACAAGCAAACAAATGACAGTGCTAAAGGTAAACTGCATGTGGGAAGCAGCTGCCTCTGCCGTTGTACTTTCAAAGGGTGCAACTGTCCTCTGCAGCAGGCAGCAGGTGTGTGGGATGGTGATGAAGAGCTGTCAGTAGGCTGTGGTCACCTCTTAACCTAGATCAGCACCAGCTGGAGCAACACATCCAACTCTACCCATTGTACTCTATTATATTTAGGAACTTTTGAATATTTAGCACAGAAGCTATGTCTTCTACATAAATTAGAAGATACTGCAATTACATTTCCTCATGTCACTGATTTCATTAACTATTAATTATGGTTCAAGTGTAGCCATGGACTGAGTCAGATAAGGTGTCATGAGTTCAGTGCTGCTTTACATGCACAAGAACAGAATGTTCTTTCTAATACCAGTCAGTTCTCTGAAATGACATGGTGCATTTCCCTGAATTGCAAAAAGCCAAGTGCAGGGTAAATCAACAGTGCTGAGATATGAAGAGACTTTCAAAACCAAAAATGACAGAGCATTTCTTGCTTAATTAAAAATTACAAAACAAACATTTATTTCCAGTTCTTAAATTTTATTTTTCAAACTAAATCTCTCTTTTATTTTTTTTTCTTGATAATCTCTTGGAAGGTCAAGGAAGATGGGAATCCAGTTTAAATGGATAAATAAAAAGGGAAAAGCTTAAACTTACCCTTATGAGATGAACATCATATAAAGATTCTGTATGTAAGAGAACACATAGCACTACAATGGAACAAGGAGAGGGGATGAAAGTAACACCAAAACTGGTGTGCAACAATAAACCTTAGTCATATGCTTTTAAAAACCCACTGAAGTCAGTAAAAACATCCCCCTTGCATCACAATTCATTAGTACAATGCTTGTTCCAAAAAACTCTGTGTCCAAGAAAAATTGACAAATATTTATGGGAGAAAATATTTTTTAAAAAGGAAATTTAATCACTGAACAATGGAATTTTCAGTTTGGGTCAGTTTCTGTCTCCAGGGGAAAGCTACATGGGAAATTCTAGAAGTAAATCAGCAATAAAACTTCATGTACTTAATTCCGTATCCCAAAGGACCAATTCTGAAGAAAAATTGAGAGATGTTTGTGCCACCATATTTCTTATAAATAGGTCTCCAGTGAAGGGGGAAATAAATTCATTGCTGCTTGGGGTTTGAGGGAATGAGTGGATGTAATATTTTTAAAACAATACAATTGTAATTTCAAATATAATCTTTCAGAAGTTCTTATCTTACCTCTGAATGCATTTACCTTGCCACTTATGAAACCATGCACTTGATTTCACTTGTTGTATACTCTAATATAGCTATTAGTTAAAGGCTAAAGATAGACTTTTTTTGTTTCAAATTTCTAGAATATTCATTACTGAGAAATAAATCTCTAAAAATGAAAATGCCTCTTTCCCTAACTTTACTCCCATTTTTTTACCATGAATCTATCTACTGAAAAGATTAATTTTTCCAAATTTTCCCATAAATTTAAAGAAAGTATTCTGCTTACATTTCTGCTTAAAGGAAAAAAAATTCTTTTAAATATGTGTGTTTCAAACTCCTTGTTCACATGGTTAGGATCATTTTCTGGTTAAAGCAGAGATATGACTCAGGAAATCTCTGTTCTACTTATCATGCTGTTACTGATTTACTGTGAGATTCTGGACAAATTCTTTTACCCTCTGTGCCTGCAATTCCCATATATACAAGATGAGGACATTATTCATTGGGCTTTTTAGATTCCTTTGGAATCTTCCAAAGATGCTCAATATTATGATTAATTATTACTATCAATATATGTACAGAATAATAAACACTGACCATGTTGTAATGGCAAAACTGTCTCTGGGATTTGTACAGTATTCAGATATGAGAAAATGAGAAGAACTCTTTCAAATGCTAATCTAATGGTATTTGAAATTTGAGACAAAACAGAATGAAAATATTTTTCTTCTTTACGTGACTGCAATTTTTAAAAGACAATCTCATGAACCAAAAATTAGTCTGGTTAGTTTTATATTTTGATTAATATTGCCCACAGTTTTTAAAGAACAGCTAAACTAAATTTACAGATATTAACTAACTATAGACTTCTAGGAAAGTGCAAAGCTGTTCTCTAAATGCACATATCACTGAAGATGGTGAGGTTATGGTTTTAACTTTGAAAAAATAATTCTGATTTCCTTATTTACGAAAATGTACTTAAATAAAAGATGAGTTTATAGTTTTAGAACTGTGCATCAGATTTAATGGCAATACAGTATAAATGGCTTATTAATTTCTTGTTTAAGTTTATAACCTTGCCTTTTAGAGTGTCCAAAATTAGATCTCCTCATACAGAATATTACTGACAGTTAAACTATTCAACACCAAGAATAAAACCACATGCATGGTTGTCTAAGTATTGATTTAAATGAGAACCTGCATGCTATTGCCATAGTGGTTTTTTTTTCTGTACATGTTTAAAAAGTTTTGCCATTGCATTATTAATTACCAACGACCAGAAAATGAAGGATTTTGTCTCATAAACTTTTGTACTACAAGTAAAAAATGAAACAAAAACATAAATGCAATTCAGCCATGGGAAATAAATATCTGAGTTCTTTATCATCTATGTTTTGTTATAATAGGAAATTATTCAATTTGCTGGAAAAGAATTGTAATAGACAGTCTGCAACCTTGTCTCATTCAGTGGTGCAGGGGAGGTAAGATTCCCACCAGTTCTATAACACAACTCACTTATGTTTTTCTTGGGCTGGGAACACAATCCTTGTTTTCAACAGACTCCTTTACCTTAACAACAACTTAGAAGGAAAACCTCTTGTCCTGAGTTGATCCTAAAGTGTCAGCCTAGTTGTTTGCCAAGCACCAAAGTAACAACTGTTCCCAGTCATTATGGAGATTCATGTTAAACTGGTTTTCCACTCCCAAAATATTGGAATAAAAAAAAAAGTTTGTAAAATAAGCAGTGTCTCATAAGATTAACAGCTTCAGGAAAGCATGCTTTATATAAAACTGATGTTGCATAAGACAAGATAAACATTAGGCCATATGTTTCAGTAGCACTTAATGCTAAAATTGCTTCAAAATCTTGTACACAAGATAAAATTACCTTTGCTATTAAAGGAGAATTTTAAGACTGTGCTAAACCTAAAAGAAACACTGCAAAGCAGAAATGCCTATTTTTAATGAAAGTATGGAAAAGCTCATAGTAGGGTCAACAGTCATGTAAGGTTATTGGAAAAATTATGCAAATTACTAGAGAGAAAATAATTATTGCCGATCAAAGTCAAAAAATTTAATATCATCAGCCTTTTGTCCTGTATGCCAGCATAAAACTGTGTGTGTGTCTGTCTGTCTGTCTGCCTTTGGTTTCCATCTCATGTAACAAAGGAGTTGACAAAATTTATATTGCAGTTTGAGTTTTTTCTCTTAGAATGAATTAATCAATATTAGCTATTAATAAAGAGTATTTATTAAATAACATTAAAATATCTTATAGTAAACAGCATTAACTACATGAATAATTAAAGACACACTAATTGAATGATTGGTTAATTGTACTTCATAGGCTTAAATTATGGTTTGCTAAATTTCCTATGTTTGGTACAAAGCCTGTTCGGTGATGTGGATGGGGCTCATTCTCTTCGTATATCATGAGAACTTCTCATTTCATCAGAACTAGCTGAAAGTCAAGGTAAAAGACTGAAATTTAGTGAAGATACCATCAGCCACTTTCTTGTAAACATTCACTATCAGGAGCTTCATTTTTACACTTTTGATAGGATTCGACATTAGATGTATTGACTTTTAATGCCCTGTATGTAATGGGGTTTAGAGAACCTAGAGGATGATTCAATAGGCTAACTAGTATGTTTTCAGTTTAGTCATCTAGATAATGATGTTTACTGGCCTGTGAAGCATCCCAGAGCACCAGAGCTGTTTGTGTAGATCTGGTAGATATTACATAGAATCCACAGGTGACCCCCATGCATTTTCCAGAGAGCAAGACAGAGGAGAGGAAGATAACCTAAACTTTTTAAAATAGTAGAAATATGTGTGTATTTCTGTTCTCTCAATATTATTGATTCTGAAGATTTGGTTTCAGCTATGAGTTTAGACTTATAATATAAATTCACCAAATTTTTAGAAGCCCGAATGATGTCCCATGCCACACTTTGTGTCTGAATGCCTCTCTTTGTGGTCTGTGATACAGGAAGTAAATAATATCAACAGGTTTGGATGTAGTGAAAGTTTGGGTTTGAAATCCCATTATCCTAAGATCTGAATTATAAAGTTGAACATTCAGAGAATTGACTTTAGTTACTTGAGAATAAAAATTTAAAGCACAGATTGAAGGTTGTCATGAGCTTTGGGAAGATACACACAAATCCTGAGGGAAAAAATGTTTTTGGTATTTCATGATAGGTTTGGACTCAAAAGGGAGAAGAGCAGTGGTCAATTTAGATCTAGTTGAAGAACTAGAAATTTTTAGACTAATTGTTAAACTTCTGACAATTATTATGTATTACAAAATGGAATAGAAAACAATCCAACCAGAGTAGCCAACTAAGTGTTAAATGGAGAAAAGACTTGAATTGTTTCCTGCTTGTAAGAAATGTAGCTTAAACCTCCGACCCAAGGAAATTGAAAACTAATTAAACATTGAGCATATCTGAAAACCCAAAAATGTATGGGCAGTCTTTTTTTTAAATTAAAAAGTGAAATGTTCAAGTCAGTAAATGTTCTATCAGGCTTGGATTATAGAGTAAAAACATGAAATAATATTAAACAAATCACACATATAAAAACTATAAATAGAAACTATCTAAAATCAAAGTACAATTAGAGACCTAATTCATAGCTAATGAAATACAACAATATGTCTCAAAATAAATATTTTATTACAATTGGTGAGACAGAAAAATAAGGGGAGAATAATTTTGTGAGTCCTAATATTCTGAACTTCATCCAACATGTCCTGTATTCAAGTTATTACATACTTCTTTCCAAAGATTTTCAATCTTTCATTGAATACTGTCTTCTCCAAAAATCCAGGTTGGTGAGAAACTTATTTGGTAAGGTCATGGACCTTAAAGTACAGAGCAGGCACAAGAAAAACCCTAACAAAACTAACAAAATACAAAAACACCCCCCCACAAAACAACAACCACAACAAACCCCTAATCCAGAAGAAGCAGCTTCCTTTGACCTGCTGTAATACCAGCTGTATTTCATGGTAGACTATTTTTGATGACAAGCATGTTCTGGAGGTTTTCATTTATCAGTCCATTGAATAAATAATTGCTTTTTCCAGGAAGTCAGAATATCTCTTGCACATGTGAAGAAGCACAAGTGTGTTGCTTTAAAATTTCCTCACCTGTATTTTATTTCTCTATGGGGGCACCTTTGAGCTGCAATGTTTTTGTTCTACCAGAGGAGTTTACTTCAAGTTCCAGGTGGAGTTTTTATTGTTCTTCTGTCAATATAGTAACAGGGAAAATAGAATTAAACTCAGGTTTCAAAATTGTGATTGTCTCCTAGACTACTAGTGGTAATACTGAGAACTTGGAAGAGCTACAAAGGATGCTCTGGGACAGCACATTTGTTTGACAGTTGCAAGAATGTATTTCACGTTTCTCAGCAGCAGAAAAAGTCCCTGGCAGCAAGCTTTTTGCTTAATATTTTTCTTTAATAACACAATACTCCCCAAGTATTGCTTTTTGGAGAGATATTTTTAAACTTATTATTTCTTAATCTCACAAAAACAATCAAAAATTAAAATGGTGCAAGAATGATTATTTTTCTTTTTTTTTCTTTTTTTTTTTCTTTTAAAATACTATTTTTTAAATAATTGTTTAGTCTTGATGACCTACAGTTTAGATAGAGAAAAAAAATGTATTGACAGCTGAACAAATACCTGCAAAACCACTTTGGACATGCTGAAAATTAGCTCACAAAAGAGATATGAGCTTCAGCTTGCTTTCATTAGTACTGGCAAAATTCACCTCTGACTTGACCATATATGTGTCCAAAGAAAGATTAAAAAGAAGAACTGTGTTATTATGTTCAAGATTCATTGGATAGCTTTCACTTTTGTTTATTAAAAAATAGGAAAAGGAGAAAACAAAAGCTGGGAAAAAAAAAAAAAAAAGAATGAGAGAGTTGTGTAGAGGGGAAAGAAAACCCAGTCTATTGGATGTAGGTGTCCAGTTTGATTTGTTGGACTCTAGAGGAGGTAGGAGCAGAAAGTGAGGTGCCAGATTTTATCCCCTTAGGAATCCTGGCTAATGAGGAAGTTTCCAAGGTAGGTAAGATATGTCCTCATTCTAAAGTATCTTGTTCCCTCCACCGAAATCTCTATAAAGCTTTTGAAAACTTTCAATCACTGTTTTGGAGAGGATCAAAATAATGAAGTATTTTGCACAAGCTCAAACTCACAGTAGTGACTGCAACTCAAAACTCTGAACTGTGGACCAAGGTGCTGAGACCATGTTCCTCTGCCTTTTAATTTAATGGCAGCGAGAGGGATATTTTTATAATTGCTGATTATGTCTCACAACTTGAAAGGGAACTTTTCCGCTGTTATCAAAACAACAAAGGGAAACTGGGGAATAATGGAAGAAAGGTGAGACAGTACATATCAGAGATGGAAAAGGCACAGGGTGTGAATGGCAGGAGACAGGGAGATAGCTAGAAACTTGCTGTATTTATTTCTGCTGTAGAAGGTGCTCGATCTGTGGAATTACGAAAAAAAATGGGGTCTTGTTAAAACATGTTAGCTTTTCTCCCTGGATGATTTTCATTTTCCTTGAAACAATCACGCTACCCAAAAAACCCCTCATCTTTTGGTAATGTAATATGATCTTTCCACAACTTCTCACTCATTAGATTTATGTTTTTCAAATTAATACATATATGAAGAAAGAAAAATATGTCACATGGTCTCCATATGTTGAGTTTTATAGACATATAAAAAGAATTACTGCAAGAAAAGTAAAGTCTAGCACATCCTGGGTGTTAGGTTTGTGGAGCTGCTGGAAGTGTTGATAGTGTCTATACCAAGCTCTCAAGTGAAGTGCAGTATTTTCTGTTTCCAGGGGTCATCTATGGAAAAGGACCTCATGTTCACCATCAGATTTTAGAAAACTTCATATTTCTTTTAACAATTAAAGAGCTAAAAAATTTATTCTGTTACACTGTATTACCAAGAAAATACACAATATTTGATTAATTACTTTTTGTTCTTCTTATATAATTTCTCATGTATGATCAATTCTGTTAATACATTAAACAAAGACAACAGATTTGAGCTAAGAATTTTTTATTGATACTGAATGGATTGCTTTTTAAAAATTTATTTGTTTTGCATTATCAAAGAGGTATTAAGTTCAGTAGGACTTCTTAAAGAAGTTGAAAATGCAGTTTGAAAGGAAAAAAAGATTAATACTAACTCCCTTCTATTAAAAAAACAAAAAAAAAATTACACAAGAAGAAGACTCCAGACATTTTTTAAGTGTGTGGTAGTTGTTTGATTTCTTTTTTTCTTCTTATTATGGTTGTGCCTCTTCTGTCCTAGGTATTTTCAATAATTTCCCAAATTAATGTAAAGATTTGAATCATTAAATAAAATTATTATTTCATAACTCTCTCAGTAAACAGTCTTGAGATTGTGACAGTAGTAAAATTATGTCTAGATACACAATGAGCTGTAGTAGTACAGACAGATTTCTTTTTTTTTTTTTTTTTTTTACAGCTATCTAAACAGGATTTGGAAGGGGAAAGTGCATACAAATATATCAGTCTAAAAGTGACAAGGACAGCTTTGCAAAACGTTTTTTAAATCAGTGAAATATGCATTCAACCACTATGAAAATATATATTGCTTATTCCTGAGGAAGACACAAGAATTGAGATCCTTAGAAGTCTTAAGAATTATAGCAACATATTTAAGGGTCTGATCCTTCTTCCAGTGTAATCAGACAGACTTTTTCCAATTATTTCAAAGAGACAGGAACTGAGACCCAATATTTCTTGTAATATATTTCTTCTCATACATCTCTAAATCAATGTAGTCCTGCTCTAGTGTCTACCTATTGATGCCTTTTCATCATAAACATTTTAATTTGCCTTTTAACTTCTTCCTGTAAAATTCTTCCTTTAAGAAATTGAACTTGCTTCTAACGGTTCATAACCAGCGATAAAGAAGAAAGATTTTGTTACACACAGTGTAGTAAGTGAAAAAATATAAATGCAAAATACATGGAGGTTGAAAAGGCACAGCAAGGAGTAGGGAGAGAGACTTGCCATACTCTATGTTGCAGACTTGTTAATGATAACTTAGACTTGATTAGTACCTGGCAGCCTCTATGTTTCTTGTCTGGATTGGAAAAGAAAATTGGGCATTTGGAACTGCCTATGGTAAAGGCTCATGCTTCTATATCCTTCTAAAACCCAGCAAATTATGAAGGAATCCCACAGATTTCTTTAGATTTTGCATTTCTTCCTTAAGGAATACTTGTGCAGCATAATGGAAGACTACACATGAATAGATATACTAGACTGCTTTGGCTTGCCTAAATTGCATATTATTTTTAAAAATACAAAAAGGCCCAGTCTAAAATATTATTACTGTTTGTGGGTTTGGTGTGATTTAAATCTTACTGAAGAACCAGTGTATGTAAATCAATTAAACTAGTATTTAGCAAAATCATAAAAGCATACACATCATATTTTCCTAAAAACTAAGGACTTTTTTTATGTCTTAAAAGTGAAGACAATAGGTATCCAGACTCATAATTTACAAAATATAAATATTCACCTATCCCATTCTTCCTGCTTGTTCCTCAACAAGCTCCTAGAAAGTATGAGATCAGATTCCTTTAAAAACCTAAGCTTTGTATGAAGGTTCCTAACAGGAAAGATGCAGGATCATACCACCTTTTAGAGTACTGCACTTTGGATGTGCGTTTCCATGCAGATCAAAACAGTCTCTCAGAATCAAGCAAGCTGGATTTTCAAAGAAGTATTCCCAGAAATGCTTTAAAGCCTCTCTGTGGACTATTGGTATACAGCATCATGTCATGTTTGGTCTTCTAATACTCAAGCTCTGTCTGGGAAATGCATTCTTAAGCCTCTTAGGAAAAGATTTATTAAATGGCAACTTGTGTTCCCTGAGATGAAGTCTGGACCTGGCATTTATTCTGATCTGAAAAGGAAAAGAAATAAAAAAGAAGAAAGAAAAGGACAAAAAAAGAGAAATTTCCAAGATGTACTGGTTACTTCTTGAAACATATGCAGGAAGGAAATTGTACCTATAAAAAAATTATGTTTCTGCTATTTATTTGTAAGGATAAGAAATAATTTGGCATCACACAATTCCCTCTCAACTGACTGGTTTAAGATTTCAGCATCTGCTTTGTAATGTAAGGCAAATATGGTTGGTAACATTTTGCAGAGACCTGGAGAATTATTTCCTAGTTAGATAACATCCCAAAGAATGCATTTTAGCAAAGTTTTCCTCTAAAGTTAAATTGCTAAATTGCTAAATTGTTCATGTCAGATTTATAATGCTGTTAAAGACAGATTTCAGTATTTTTGATGTTGTGGAACTCCTTACTGCCTCTTCAGAGTCTCAGTGATTTCCAGCCCAATCCCTTCAGAGCAGGAACTCCTAAGATGTGCAGACATATTAGAGAGCAACAGAATATAGAGCTAATTAAATATATATTTAATAATATATTAAATATGTATTATTTAATATATGATTAAATGTATGCTAATGTAAATATATATTTACATAATATATATGTATACATATAATTAAATAGTTGTATATGTAAATATGTAATCATATATAAAATATATGTATTTTATATATTTATTCAAATTGCATAGCTACATACTATAGATGCTAAAGTGGCAATCTATGTGAAAAAAAAAAATCTTATACTTAAGAATATAATTATTACCTGTCAAACCTAGTGAAGCTATGAAATTTCACAAGAAGTCTCATCATTGCATTTCTTATTGTTTATTCTCTCTGACAACACTTCATGTCAGTAGTGGACAGGCACTTAAGTTCAAAGTACCATTTTTTTGAAACTGAGAAATTTTTCATGTTCAATGTTGTACCCATACAATCATATATTTACTCATACTCATACATTTTCAAGTATGAAATCAATCAAGGTAGAAGGTGTGTGTTTGGTTTGAATAGAGGAGTGGTTTTAGCAGCTTGAAGCTATTTTGTTTAGATTTTATTCCAGCTCCTAGATGTCATTTGAAGTTCTGTTGAAGAAGTAATAACTAAATCACTGAGTATGGGAAGATCAGCATTAAAAAAAAAATAGCACAGCACAATCCAGCTACAATTTTGAGAACACAAGTCACCAAGTGCTTGGGGAACTTCTAAATATAAACCTTTACTAAAGGTAATGGGTGAAGTCTTGGCTCTCACAAAATCAGTGGTTCCACGTACACTGGAGCCAAGATTTAATTCAGTAGCCTTTGAGAGCTCACAGCGATATTATATGACCATAGGGACTCTGAAAGAAAGCTGTTCTTAATGGAACTGTTTGACAAAAATGAAGAGATAAGAATATAAAGTGATATCTCATATTGGTTCAAAAGGTTGTTGTTCTCCCTTTTTCCACATTAAGAAAGGGAAAGATGAAGAACAGTGTGCAGGATGACAAACCTTCCCACACACCAGTTAGAAACAAAATATGCAAGAGAAAAGTAACAGAAGGTGAAAGGGATTGATTAAGTGAGAAATAAGAACACATACATTCTTTCAGTTCTACAAAAACACAGGGTTTTGCAAAAATGGTGTCTCTTACCCAGAAGCATCAATTTCGAGATGTAAGAGACAATTTCTGAACTTAGTTTGGTACTTTATTCTTTATTTATTGAATTAACTTTTTTTATTTTTCTTTCTAGCTTTCAACTCAGAAGTAATATTCCCACTTCCACAAGAAAACAAATTAAAAACAAAGAAACAAAGAAAAAAAAAAAAAAAAAAAGAAAACCAAAGAAAACATCTTCAACCAACCAGCCACAGCAATCTCCCCCCAAAAACCAAAATGAATACCAACAAAAAACCCCAAACAAACCCAAGCAAAAAGCAAAAAAAAAAACACCCAAAGAAAAGAAAAGAAAAGAACACACAAAAAACCCCAAAACCAAAACCAAAACAAAAACAAAAAAAACACCCAAACCCTCCAAGAAAGAAAAAACAAACCAACAAACAAACAAAAAGCAAGAGGGGAAAAAAAAAAAAATTGGAGCAGTAGCAGTGGTTTCTTCCTAGGCTCTCTGATTTGGTAGCCAACAAAACTACCTTAGAATACAGTCTTTCTTGTGCCATCTCAGCATTTTCCTCAAGTCATTCCACTGCTTCATAGCAAGAATAAGTTACTTTGTTTCCTAGCAGCACTGGTAACTTCACATCTATGAATTTAAAGTAATCTGATCTTGGCCTGTGTCTGCAGAGAGGCTGAAACAGTATCTTCAAGAGATATGAGCTGTACTTGTCATCTGCCACAAGACTCAGTGAGTGGTGCAATTATGCAGCTGATTAATTTGGCTTTCCCCCCCATGTTTTAAAGAAAATTCAACATTTTTTTGCTGTGCTACCCACTATTTTGCTGTCATTAGGCATCAAAATTTTGTATCAATGTACTGCCTTTGTAAGTAATTTCTCTTTCCTTCCTCTTTCTGCATCCAGTGAATTTGCCTTTCAGATCTGAACATCCTGGAACCTGTGCTGGAATGACTCCTCAGTGTGCAGAATAACCCATCTGACACAGGAAACTAGAACTTGAATATGGTCAGTTTGGAAGATTATTTCCTTGTAGCTGAATACCAGTGCTCTCCCAGTAAATATTATGGTGAGAAAGAGAATTCTGCTTGGTCTCATTTAGGAACTTGTCAAAAAAAAAAAAAAAAAAAAAAAAAAAAAAAAAAAAAAAAAAAAAAAAAAAAAAAAAAACCAAACAAACAAACAAACAAACAAACCAAAAAAACCCCCAAAAAACCAAACCAAACAAAAACAAAACAAAAAAAGCCCACTCTCAAATCTAATTTGCATTACTGATCAGGCTATCTGAAAGTTTTCAACTGTGAGCAGCAATCTTGTCTGCATTACAGAGGAATAGAAAACAAGCTGAAACAGCACAAGATTAGTACAAGAGTATTCATTCCAAAATTAGTGGTTCTGGAAACTGAAGGAGCTTGCAGCGCTAAATGTGGATACTGTTGGCTGCACAACTTGATTTTGTTCCAACACAGTGCAGTCAGGGCACCCAGGCCTCGCAGTGCAAATGTTGAGAGTACAATAAACTTTATCTGGATTCAGAATTATCATGTTACTGAAAGCAGTTTTCCTGTTAGGCATACCATTGGTCTATCAAGCCAGTGGCAGAGAGACTTCAGTAAGACACAGGTTGACATCTGTATTCCCCTGAGGGCAGCAAGGAAAAGGTCTCCTGGGAAAATTTACAACATATTATTAAAAGACCTCAGTTCATCATCTGAGCACGAGTAGCTTCCATTAAAGGCTCGAAAAGCCATAAAAATGGGAATTTTCAAAGGAACCTGGCAGGAAAGACACCATTCAAAGTGACTGTGGTTCCATTGTAAAAATAGCTATGGATTATTAAAGAAGCAACAGTAAATCGCAAGAAATCACTTAAAAATATAAGTCATTTACTGATTGTCTTAAAAAATAACAGCCCAAGAAGAAAGCTTGTCTGCTGGAAAAGTTACTTTCAAGGAAGAGGTTCCTGGAATTGAGTCAAAATTGGAGAATAAAACAGCCACAGTTGAAAAAGAGCACAGAAAAAAACCACAAAAGCAAACAAATAATAGAATTCCATTTTTAGACGAGTTTTTTATGCACACATGATAGCAACATTTTTTTTCCTATATCTTGAATCTCAGTATGACATTCATGTAACTGTTGATATGAATGAATCCATATGGTTTTGAGCTGATAGGAATAATACATGTTTATAGTCATCTCAAAAAGCATATTAAAGACTTATATTTATATAAATATTTGTAATGGTATTTTTAACATTTTTGTGCTAAAATGTGAGGTGCAACACAGAGTTTGACAGGCTATCTACAGGTAACAAAAATCTCAGAGTAGGTTTTTATTTGTTAGAAATTACTTTATCACTTTGAGTAAAAATTTGGTCTTTTTAGGCTGCTTTGAAAGTCTAGACGGCCTTTCCAGACTGCTTTGAAAATTTGAGTGCCTCAGTTGTGTTTCTACAGATGATTGATCTATCTCTCATAAGTATATACACTGGGATGGCTGCTTCCATATACACCACCAATAAACAATATATATCTTTCTGGAACAAACCCTACTAGTAGCTATAAGGTACAATTCAGGTCAGTCAAACCCCCCATGTTTAGATGAGAGAGATGAAGGAGAAAATTAGCTTTCAATAGACATTTTATGAAATAGATGCCTAAGACTGCTACAAGAAGAGTCTGTAAATAAAAGGCACTTCCAATAAAATAGAGGTAAAAAACAGAATGTATGGGAACTTGCAGACAGGCAGTTCTAACTTGATCTCAGCACACATCAGCAGTTCTTAGAACTTTGCTGAGACATGGGGAAGTACCTTGAAGGTCCTTTTTGTAAGTACTCATGTCATGTGGGGCATAAAAAATGTATCATGAATATCACATCTTTGCTATCAATACATTATTAAAAATATTTTCTTCACAGAAATAATTGAAGTTTATCAATTTCATGACCTTTATGGCTTCATGCTTGTAAAAGAGAAGATATTAGGAAGAGATTTTGAGAAAGCTGCACTTTACAAAGATTTTGCATACCAGTAAGAATGTTAATACTTTAAGTTCAGTAATTTTTCTATATTTAATAGACCATTCTTTAAAGAGCCTTGGGACTGTTACTATAAAACAAGAAGAAAAAGGATATCAAGATAAAGCATTACTGAAGGTTAACTTTACCTTCTGTAGAGACAGATTTTTTTTTTTTTTTAATTAGAAGTCATCCTTGTTCTTCCAGTATTCTCTGTTTCTCTCTGATGAGTGTCCTGGAAAATCTCTTGGTCCTTTGAAAAAATTAAGAACATTTCTGCTGTCTATGAGAAGGAAGATTGTAAGGCACGCCAGCTAACCTAGCCAACTGAAAAATAGGCTTCTGCAAGGTCCTTTTGTGGGCTTAATCCCACTTTTAGATAAAATCAAAATTAAATTCCTATTGCATTAATCTTATACCCTTGCTAATATCAAATGGGGTTAGCTAAGTAATTCAACAATCCTGCATGAGCTCAAAGGATTAATAAGGTACCATGACTTATTTTGAAGTGTTGCCAAATCTCCATCTCCTCCTTCTTTTTTTTTTTTTTTTT
>VWYO01011096.1:117896-142953 GCA_013400275.1 Rhadina sibilatrix
TTTGTGTTGGACTGATTACATTAATAATAACACAACAGTTTGATTCTAATCTCCAAAATCCTGAACTTTACAAGGCAAACAGTTTGCTGATCCATCAGCATTTATTAATCACACCAATTATACTGAGGCCAAATACCATGATTACAGTGCGTGGTGCTTATACCATGAGGGAGAGAATGAATTTTTGTAACCCTTCGAAGAACAAGAGTCTCTTTTGAAAGAGCACCTATGCCTGGGGGCACCTGGTTGGAAATAGCAGATTTCTAAAACAGTCTAAGTTGCCTTATATTAGAAACCAAACCAAATAAGAAATGATCTTATACTAGAAACCAAAGAAGGTTTAAGATAATTATAAATTTGTATGACTTTTTCCTCCTCTGTTGAAGCATAATCACCCAAAATTTTAAAATTTATCACAACACTCCCTTGATAAAGTTATGAGACAGGGCTTTAGAATGCAAAAGAATTGGACAAATCAGAGATTTACTATTTACCTGCCAACTTGATTGTCTATCTATGTGCCTTCTAATCCACAGTCCATTATCCTTTGCTTAACCTTTTTTCCAAGACCAGTTGAACTCAAAGGGCAGTTTACGTCTCGAGTTCAAAGTATAAATAGCAAACTAAGAAAACGCTGTGAGCTGAAATGTAGCTATTACCTGAAGGCCTGTCTAGTTTGGAAAAATGTTTCTGGGCACTGCGTTTGTGAAATAGTCTTCTTCATAAGGACAGATTGTAATGGCTCAAGACAGCATAAAATAGGATTGTCTCTGGTGTCAAGCTAAGAAAAACTTCAGGTTTTTCTAATAAAACATGTACAGTTTCAATCCTGACTTACGAGATTAATATTTTAAGCTTGAATAGATCAGAGAAAGGGAAAAAAGAAATATACATAATAATTAAGGACATGGCTTTGTATGTTTGGAAATGGTCTTCTAAGATTTCAAATGTTTAAAAAGAGTCTTTTGCAAGTCTTTGCTATGATTAGAATAGGTCACAACACAGAACTTGGTTATTTAAATTTTTATTCAATAGATTCTGCTTAAGCAGACACTTATCTTTACATACAGACTGTAAAAGGTGGTGATATCTGAAGTAGAGGAAGTTAATTTCCAGATAAATTTCCACAACTGACTAATAGTAGAAATAAAGACAGAAATATCACTCTTATAGTTTGCTCTGATCATGCTACTTCACTTTCTTGGAGAATGCTAATAATGTGTAAAGCATAAGTACAAATCACTTGGGTAAGAAAAACGTTGCAAAGATTACAATATAAGTGCAAAACTCTTTACAACATTTGCAGCTGCATAAGATGAAACCTTAATGAAAAGTGACATACAAATAGGTAAATGGTTGATCAATAAACACTGAAAAATTAAAATAAACCAAACAATAAAATCAGAAATGCGATGTTAATATAGCAGAATGGGAAACAAAGGACAGTACTCTACAGCTCAAAATTTAAATGAAAACCATGTATTTTCATTTCATTTTGCTAATATTTTAAAAAGAAGATATTAACAATTTACTGCTGAAGTTACAATCTTTATCTTTGTGAGAAGATAATTCTGACTTTACTATTTTTGCCATTATTTCAATAAGTAATTTTTTGCGCATTTTTTAATGTTTTCTCATATTTCAAGTGTGTTATCCCAAATGAACTTGTAAATAACTCATTTACATCTCTGCCTTTGCTTACAAAGAGCTCTCCTGAGGCCTCTCCGTGAACTGTGTCTTTTCTTTGTTTTTGTACTGTGTGTGTTCCCTGGTTTCGTTAGGTGCTGAAAATTCATTACCTTCTGATCTCTCATCAGACATCTTTGCTAATGAACCAGAATGTTTATGGGCAGTTCACCTCCTGCAGCTCTAAAACATGTTTTCTACTATTCACTGAATGGTTTAACTAAGTGACAAAGCAATAGCTTTGATTTACCTTTAGATACTGAAGAACAGAAGTGCCTTACAAGAACTTTTGGGAGAAGCTTTCCTGTAGTTTCATAGATATTGTTTTTCTAATAATGAAAAACTCATTTAATTGAGACAACTGGGTTATAACTGCATTAACAGGTATTTAATTGTTGCTTTCCTTCTATTGTAGATTCTTGAACGTTTATACAGCTTCCTAATTAAAATTTATGCAGACATCAATGACATGAAGTACAGATGTTAGTTATTCAGCTTGTTAGTAGAACTCCTGCAATAATGTCATATTTGAAAATGAAAATATAATCTGTTTATAACACATGTGGAAGAGTACATCAGGCTCCCAGCTGGCATTGTTCAATAAGGGACTTAGAAGCAGTGGCCCTCTAGTGCAAATACAGAGACCATGCCAAGTAGTGTGGAATGGAAAGTTATTTAAAGGCATAGGGTCAAATTGATATTGAGGTAATAATAACCAGAATTCATTGTCATAAAATGATTTCTTATCTGATAAGAACAGAAACAATTTTCTGTCTATATACTTCTGTCTAAAATACTGGAGCTGTAATGTGGTTGTGTTTAATAAAAGGAGCAATAAACACTTATGGCTGAACTTCTGACAAGATTATGCCAGACTCTGTAAGCAGTTACAGAAGTGTGCAAAATAAGCATTTTATAATTTCTATATTATAGATAAAGAATAGACATATAGATTTCCAAAAAGACAAAAATAATACAAGACTAGTTTCTAAAATAGCCACGGGTTAGGTATGAAAGGACAGATTAAAGTGGATAAGTTAAAAAATGCAGTTATTAAAATATTTATTTAGGTTCTTCTCTGACAAAAAAGCCTCAAAAGAAAGAAATTAGAATTTAAGTTCAAAAGGCCTGTGAAGAAAGCTTAATATGCTAAACATTGAGAAAAACTGTCATTTCACAGGCACTTGCTAAAACAAACCCTTTTCTGTTTGCCTTCATTCTGGTTTGGCCCTAACTACTTCTGCCATACCAATGCAAATGAGAAACCTTTTTTAGCTCATGTCCTTTAACATTTTCTTCAGATGCAGCTGAAGAATAGTACATCCTTTATGCTGCCAGATATTCAGAGGATTTAAAATATTTGTGACTAGATCTATAAGTAATTTCATTCTATTTATCACCTAGAAGTAGTTTCTTCTTGGTTTTATGGTGGCAGTTACAGTTTGCTTATTCACCAGTAACAGGCCAAACATTCTTGCTGTTGCTGAATGTTGTTTTTTGGCATTCTGAATAAATCCCTTCCTTTCTTGCACTTCTATTTCCTGTTCCCCAGGAATGCAGTCCTGCATTGAAGAAAAATGTTGACAATTTGACAATTTTGACTGTGAAAGTCCATATTCAATGTTTTGTCTTTTGTGCCAGGCTAAATTCATGTTGCTATGGATCTTCTCTCCCTGGGGACATTTTACTGCTTCTGCAAAGTGAATATTAAAATTTGACTCATGATATTTCTTCATCAGACCATGAATAAAGTTAATCTTTGTTTCCATTTTCTCTCACATGTCTTAGTAAGACGTCTTCCCCATTAATTGAAAAAAAAAAAAAAAAAAAAAGAAGAAGTTCCCATATTCCTCTTTATATTTTCATGGACATACTGTGTGAAAAATGTATTTTCATTTTTTTAATTAATATCAATCAGCTGATGCATTTTATAATGAGACCTATTTAATGTGAAATCTTTTAGGGAAATATGACACTCTGCACTATTTCTTAAGTGAATGCTTTAGCTTCCAGGTAACAAACAACAGATTTCATTTCTTTATTTAGTTTAGTCTAGAAGACCAGAATAAGGAATATATTTAAAATGGCTACCCCAAAATATTCTTCTAGCCAGTGGAGAGATATTAAGTCTTCTGGTATGCAAGGTCTCATGGTAAAGAAGATATGTAAAACAGAACAAATGAATCACACACTGAAAATAAATGTTTATGGCATCATGTCTAACATCCTCACCTGCACTCTTCCTCTTTCTCTTCTCAACACCATGGCTCTAATATTCTGTTCTTGTTCTCTAATGTATATTGACTGTTCGCTTGAAGTACTGAAAACCCACAGATCCAACTTACTAGGCAATCTGTAGTTCATCCAGAACCCATAACCTGAAAACTAGGACATCAGTTACTAGACAATGTGCAAAAATGTTTGCAATATGTATGGATGAGGACAGAAGTGATTCTGGGTCTCTCTTGGGAAGTACTAGCCACTTGTACAATACCTGAGTGCTGATGCCATCTGCAGCCAGTCAAGATGGCATTGAACAGAGCTGTACTTTCCAAGGCAGAACAGTCAGCATTTAAATGTCCTGAGCACTACTTCTCAAATCTTACAAGGGACCACCAAGTGCTGCCACTGACCTCAGAATGAAATTGGAAAATGTACTTAGACAGAATATGGAACACTTTGCCATACTTGAAAAATGTTTGATTTACTCTTGCCCTTCGTGCAGATATCCTGAGATGGAGAAGTCGCATGAGCAGAATCCCAAACTTCTCATAACTTTCAGATGTTTGCAGATGCTCACAGAAGAACAGGTTTAGTACTTACGCTTTTGTTTTTTGTTTGTTTGGTTTTTTTTAATATTGAAAACCCTTGTTTTATGAAATTCCTCTTTATTAAGGGACTTTTTGAGCTGCTTCCTCCTGCTGCCTCCTCCTGCTGCCTCCTCCTGCCCAAATGCAGAAATCTTACCAGGAAATGAGGACTGAACGGCATTTTGACAGTGCAGGATCAACTAGTGTTTAACTAATAATAACCAGATATGTGGTATTCATGGCAAGTTTTCAAAATGAAATCACAATTAAAAATGTGGCTTCATCTGTTAGAGACTTATGGGGTTTTCCCCTCTCTGGTCATGCAGTCTGCTTACACATCTAATTTTCACCTGTGAATCTTATCATAGATGAGTGATCAAATCACAGAATTTTCCGTTAAAGACTTTGAAACTTTCAGGGTTGTGGAAATAAGAAGTCTGAAAGTACTTTAAATCTGTAGGTAAATAAAAAGTACAAAACTTGATCTGTTATGAAGTTCAACCACCATGGTATATCTGGAAATCTGATGAAAAGTATGCTCCTGTTTCAATCCCTCTAGTAGTTTTATAATTGAGTCTGAATAGAAGTGGCTGAATATACAGTTGCTCTAAGGTCAAGAGAGTACAGGGATGATAGTTCATATAAATTATATGCATTACACTACTACATTGCAAGGATCAATGCATTCTTAGGAAATTCTCCTTGTTTAACTTTTGCACTTTCTCTGCAGATACTGCATTGACACTGATACACAGGACTATGGTTAGAGCTGATCTCCCCCTAATATGATCAGTCTGATGACTTTTATTTCATTTTGACAGCTGTTACACAGTACCTGGCTAGTGAACCTTATCTTCATTATTTCCTCTCTCATTTTCCTTTGTGCTCCTCTTTCAACTCCAGAGGGCTGATTGTTCCATTCATTTCAAGGCACCACATCGTGAAAAGAGAAGAAACGTCACACATGGCACAGTAAACTGCATCAAATATGTGATCCTAATATGCTGAAAAATCAACTTCTATATTTTGCAGAGAACTATCTAAGCCCTGAATGAATTTTTATACTGTTTAAATATTTCAACAGGTAAGGTAAAGGTGTCACACAGTAGCCCTGGTACAACAGGCCTTTGTTGTAGTCCTGAACTACCATTGAATTCAAGAGGATTTCTGTGAACTAGAAAGGGGAGGGGTGGTTAAGCTTCTTATTATCCTTGATATATGAATATGTAAAAGTGGCATATACGTATTTTTTAAAGAAATATAAACATTTTGAATATAATATTGGCAATAATCACATATTTAGGACTTAAACTCCATTAGTGACCAGCCAACTGAAAGCCTTTCTACTACTCTATGATCCCCTTCCCCTATTTTTTTCCCCTCTTTTCTTTCTTTTTGTCATGTTTAGTCATATAATAGAAAATGGTGGCTGTACAAAAGCAAAAAGATTTCCATTAAAAGAGAAGAACAGAGAATCAGTGTTAGACATCCTTCTACATTGGAAAAAATATATCCCCACTATGCTAATTTTTCTATACGGTTTAAATAAAATCCAAAAGCATTACTCAGGCACATTTAAATCTCTTGACAATAATAACAGTGATTCTTCAACAATATCAATAGGTAATCACTTTTTATGTTTATCCCCCATTTATGCCATAGATTAACACAGTTCCAGAAGGACAAAATGTTTAATAGCAAGAGTATAAATTATATGACTGAGAAGAAAGTTTCAAGGACAATCAGTTCTCATTGTTCAAAGTATCATTCTTTGACCAGTTAGCTCTATGACTGAATAACTCATTTTGTAGCAGTGAATGGCTAGATGAGTAGGGTGGATTTTAGGCTATAAATTCCTCCAAAGGATATATATTTGGGATTTTCTGAACACTAGTTACTACACTGAACTGCAGCTAAAAGTTTGAATATTTAGGATACTTTGAGGTGAACAATCCTGATTAACTCAGTATGATCACCACTGATGCCTGTGAACTCAATAGGTCTATTCTTTAATGTATTTCTTTATAAAATAATTTGGTTTAAGACTACTTCATTAGGTTATTACTCATAAATTAGATTAACTTATGTTGAAGTGAACCGACTTTCATAGCATAGAAATATCTAAGTCTTAATTTGTGTTTTTCTTGGAATGCCATATTAAAATATTTTACTAGACTGTGACATTATAACTAAATTTATTTTTATATCTCTCCTAATTAAAAATAAAAGGCAAATATGCCTTTTATTTACATTTAGGTGCATTTAATATATTAGTAAAATTACAGAATTTTTGGCATTAGGATAAAGTTCAAAAAAATAATTAAAACACAACCTATAAACTTTGCTGGTCATCCTTCCCGGTATCTTCTCTGCCTTTGGTAGCTACAGGTGAATTAATATTTGAGGGGTCAAGTGTTTTTTTAGAACTACAAGTGCCCATGCAATGGACACACAGATTGTGTTACTTGTATTTAAATAGTTTTTCACATTTTGGCAAAAATAACAGCTAACCCATGCCAAGACACTCAGCAGCTATTGCGTCTCTGTGCTCATTAAATATGCTTGTGTCCACTTCCTTAACAGCACTGCTGCCCCTCGCTGGCCTGTGTTTTATGCACTCTGACATTTCATCAGGCCACCAGCTCCATGGATGTTCAGATTTTTGTGCCGTCTTCATCCACATCCTGGCCCACTGAGTGGACTGGCTTGTCTAAGTTGTATTTCAGTGTCAGGCATCTGTGTAATGTGCACCTCAACGAATACACTGAGCTGCAGAACCAGAGACACATGGTGACAACACAGTCGAGGAAAAATATTTATGAGGGGGGTGCTTTCTGCACAGGCCAAAGATCAGTACACAGTGATGGGGAAAGCTCACATAATCTTGATACTCTTTTTAGGCTTTGCTGCTGTTGGCATATGTACCAACATACACATCCTTTCTGGACAGTTGCCTGTCCCTTCACATGAACCTATTGACCCTGTCCTGCCAGTTCTGAAATGAAACCATCTCAGCTTGCTGCTTCAATCACAATGTCTTTTAGACACTTTTCCAAGATTGCTATGGGGTAGTATGAATACTAAAGATCTATTTTAGTCTTAAAATTTATTTTATACTGCTTTTACAAAACCATAAATACTCCATTCAGATACAGGATAAATGAGAAGCAGGAATTAGAGATGTATGTGTTTGGGTGCTTTTTAGGACCACAATAATCCTAAGAAATGACTGTGCATGTACATGAGCCTGCACTCCTTCTGCCATGAATATAGAAGAGAGATGACCAGGTTGGCTCTTCTCAGGTAGCAAGGAACCTGGCAATGACACAGCCATTTTCTATTGCAGCATCCTCACATTTGTGTGTTTGGTGACTTGCACCACATCAGTGCAAAGTAAGAATCACAGAAAGGAAAAACAGGTCTGGAAACATCTTCTATAGGCAGATCAATTCTCCTTCTGTCAGTCTTCATGGATATTTCTGAAGAATCCAGTGGTTCTTCAGTGAACAACCTTCTGAGACAACCCATTTCATCCTGTCACTAACTTTACCTTCATAAACACTTATTAGTCTGAATCTTTCTTTCTGCAGCTTTACCCACCTCCTTTTCACCTTGCATTTGTGCCTAACAAATTTAGTCACACTTTTTCTTCATCCTTCGCTCTTCATTTTGAATTCTAATCTCATCTCCAGCCTGCCTGACATACTTCTCTTCATGTTGTTTGAAAATTTAAGAGATCTACTTTTTATGGCATTATCCGAGTTACCAGATTGATGCCTTGAGAGGCTACCTGGAACAGAAGCTAGACAGAATTAAATGAATAAAGTAGGTATTTATTAAAAGGCCTTCCAAAGATACACCTTGGGCAGTACAAGAGCCCGGCCATGGCTCTACCCAAGACGGATACAAGATGGACGACCAGCCATGAGTTTTCACCCGTTTATAAGTTTTGGTCCATTTACATATTGGGGTTAATTGTCCAATTACAGCTTCAGGTTATGAAGTCCCATCCTCTCCTCAATTCACCCTTGTTTATACTTCTTGAGCCTAAAGCAGCAACGGTGTCCTTGGTTCTCAAGCTGGAAAAGGAATTTTTTTTGTAACTACCTTGTGAAGAGAACTTATTAACACTTAATATGAAGTTCAGAGTCACACACTAAGGCAGTACAGAATTCGGAAAACATGACAGCTAAAAATTAAGGCACCAAGAGCATATAAATAAATTATTGCAGTCTAAAAATCTCTTGTAAATAATGGCTTGATGAACTCTGCCTGGGGCTCTGCAGAAGAGGATGTATTGGGAAGCTGAGTGTGTGAGAATACATATGGGACAGAAAAACAGAAGTCACACCCTTCTGGGCTTGCCCATTTGCCAAATATGGAGCTCTTACTTCATTTATTTCTTGATTAATGCATATATATGAAAAAAACCCATGCATGTTCTAGCTCAAGTATGGTCCTTCCCATGTAATATCTACTTGCAACATTGCATGTACTTGTTAGATTAATTTATCAGAGTCATGTGAGTATAGACCAAAGCATGTTGGGGCAAAACTGCCAGGATCTAAAATCTGTCAGAACAGTTCTCAGAGCCAAACTACAGTCTTAGTTTACTGGCTTGTCAACAACCTTGGACTCAGATGTTGTTCATGAGTGTCTCAGGCATAGTTTCTTGGAATTCTATCTTTTTCTGCAGTGGAAATGAGGTCTACACAGTTCAAAATCTGTCATGGTTTACCTGTGAACTGTTAGACATTTCCCTCACAGAAATCTTATTCACTGTAAAATGATCGAATGTGATGTGATGCGATGTGAAGTCCATAAAAGTCAAATTAGATCCCAAGACTACAATCTTGTTTTAAAAAGTCTGGAATTCCAGATAAACTTGTTTATGTGTATACAGATTCGCATATCAAACTTATTGTATGGGTAATATGTTATGCTGTGGCTTTGTATTGATGCTTAGAAATTTTGCCAGAACAAAAGTTTTTCACTGAAGCATTTTGCCCCTGATTGCTCATGGCATTCCTTAGCACTTCATGTAACTATGTTCTCTTTTCCAATCCACTTATATTACATAAGAGGTATCCTAGAAGTATTTTCTACCTTTTTCTGCCTGTGGATTTATCTAATGAGCCAGAGGCCCCATCACGGTGTGTAGCACATTGATGTTAAAGCTCAAGGAAGAATTTACAACGTCTACTAAAGTATCATTGCAATTCTTTGGGCCAGTCAAATCAGGGCCAACCCTACAACTTCCATCCTGCTTTGCAGGAACAAGTTAGCTTCAATTCCCTGAACATTTCATACCAGTAGAGCCTGTGCCTACATCCCAGTATTTTGAATATATATATACAGACTTGTAAGAAGTGAAGCTAACTGAGAAATATTTGATATTTGAATGCAGTTTTGATATGAAGTCAACATAGCATATGTAAAAGATTAATTATCTCATTTTAACTGGCATATACAAAAGCAAGAACTGTCATTCCTCCAATATATTATGAAAATGCTTTCTACTATCTCCATCCAAGCTAGTAGATCTAGCAGAGTTTTTTCAAAAAATTATTTGAAAAAAACCTTTTTCTAATGATTCAGATTGGTAGTTTAGATAATGTTTTTCCTTCATACCAAATTAATATACAGACTGCCCCTTCAATTTTTTTGGGTTTTTTGGAGGATATGCAAAGCATATATCAATTTTAGTGGCAAGTATTATCTATTTTTTTCTTATTTTTTCCCTCCTCAAAATTTAACTTTTGCCAGAAGGAAAGTCAGAAAATACCACTATAGTTAAATAAACCAGCTCAAATACTTTTGAGAAAAACAAAACAAACCAACCAATCAACCAACCAAACAAGCTACCCCTGCCCCCAAAAAAACCCAAGAAAACAAAACCAAATAAACTAACACGCCTCCCCCCCCAATTATTTTAGGATGCCATATTATGAATTCCTTACTCTTCCAGAAAATTTAATATTATTTTAAATTTTCATGTCCATTGGCGACAGATAACTTCATTAATTATATTTTTTCCACTCTTTTTCAGGTTTTCAAATTGTCTGTGCTGTGAATGGCATTGGAAAACAAAGTGATATATTATCATCCTTGGAATTTTGGAAGATTAGTACTGTGTACAGAAGAGAAAATCAATATTCTTTTTAATCATGCTGTGCTTGAGCTGGCATTTTACACAGCTCTTCTGTTGGCAAATGGCAAAGTCCTAAGCTGCGGGAACACAATAATTCTAAAATCATGTATATCTGTACAGTATATAATGCCTCTGAGAAATAGCTAAGGTAGCATTATGACATATTTCTGAATACAGGACAATTTTCCCACCTTAAAAAAGTGTCAAGACATGCTTTCGTTGTGTGAAAAGTACAGATCAGATATGTAAGAAAAGATGAATTTGCGCTCACCTTAAAAAAAAAAAAGAAAAAAAAAAAAAAAAAAACAAAACAAAAAAAAAACCACAAAAAACCCCACCACCATGAACCGCTTTTGATTGAACATCTGACACAGAGTCAGAGTTATAGTATTTGGCATTCTAGTGAAAGGGACAGTCAGCATTCTCCTTAGCTGCTGCTGCCAAAAGATGTTTCCATTGAATTTTATTCTCACAGTAGTGAGAATAAAAACTGAAGTCAGGGTATTTTCAGAATTGGTCACTAACTGTTGTTGTTCCAATGTTGGACGGTCTTCCTTAGGCAATAATGACAGTATTCACAAACAGAGGCATACAAAACAGAGAATAGGCTTCTCTAAATATTAACTGAAAGCAAAACAGAGCCAAGGAAGCCAGAATTAGCAAGTAAAGTATAAGGTTGCAAAGTTGTATCTCAGATAATTTCTTTAAGTCAAGAGGATGAAAGACTAGCAAACTCAGTGTGATCATTATTGTTTACTCTTGAGACAGACCAAATCATACTGCCTTTGTTCTGGGAAGGGAAAGAGAAGGAGAGAGAAATTAAGAAAAGACTGGCATATGAAGGAAAGGAGTTTCGCTGCCAGAAATATCTATAGATTTAGAGCTTGGACCTAAGATCATTTGTTTTCCAATTTGCACTGCAAGACCTAATGCACGAAGTGGTGTAGAAACATATTTTACTACCTTCTAGGTAATTTGTTTCTCAATTCCAGGACATTTTACCACCATGAAGCATTAAAATATACATATATGAGTTCTGCAACCTTTTAAAGTCCTTCTATCCCCTCTGGAGGAATACTGTAAATATCCTTGACACCTGAAATAACTGGACATTGTTAGAGTGATGCTAACAGAGAGGGTTAACAGCTTGTGCGTGTACAAAATACTTGAAGTCAGACAGAAAGCCATTATTATGACCTTGTGCTGACCACATTCTATGAAGTGTTACATGATCAGGGACAGGGAAGTTGCTTAATGGAAGTTATATAGTAGCTAGATGTATCCTTGTCACACTTCATCTAAACTGATACATTGCAATGGTCCGCACTGCTCAGACCTGGCAATTACTGTCCAATTCCAATCTATTCCACACTGCCACTATAATGAAAAATAATTAGGACCCTGAAAATGAGTTTTCACATGAAATGGTTTCAGTACTTGGACACAATCGCCTTTGGCAGATGGCTTTGAGTTTGCTTTAATATAATAAAGACAGTTAATCATCTCTAAAGAGTGCACAGAATGAATAAACTTTTAACACTACTTTCTCCTCTGAAACTCTCATACTGATCAAAGGTTTAATACTGTAGAGTTCATGTTTCTATGGGTGAGTGTTCCTCATAGCCAGGAATCTACACACATACATCCTGAAGAAGAACCAAATTAACCCAAGGGCAAATTGCTTGATACTGGAGTTTAGAAACTAATATCAAAGAAAAAAAAGAAAATGATGGTCTTCAAACTACTGTAAATGCACAGATCTTTAGAACATTTTCATGAACTCTGAAAAATTATGGCCTAATTGAATTGCAGGAAATACAACAGAATAGTAGTAAGATTATTGATAACTTTCAAAAAACATGTGCCTCTTGTAGACAGCATGGAAATTGATGAGAGTGGAAAGCATTTCATCTGACTTCAGTTATCTACAGTGCAGCTGTTAGTCACTTTAGCTCCCATTGTAGCCAAGGTAGAGAAATAGGCACATTTAAGGTGCAATTGCTATGACCTGTGTGAGATGCCTGCTTTTGGTTGAGATGAATTACACACTAGAAGGCATATCAATTTCTCTTGCCTGACTATAGCCCAGAGCGATTAGCTCAAATGTAGATGTCAATAGTGTTTAAAGTTAGATTCAATATACCTGTCTTGAATAAATGTTTGATTTCATTAGACCATTTGCCAGGTTTTGTAACTTTTTGAATTTGTATCTAGTACACAAGTTAAGAAAAACTGAATGATGTCTCATATATATGATATAAATCCTACCACAAAATTTGAATACAAAATAATGTATAAAATTCATTGTATCCAGTGAACTCTGAATTTTACACCTAAGTAGTTCTCCTGAAAAGGGAAAAAACCCACTATCAACAGCCCTCCCCCTCCCCCCCCAAAAAGACTCTTATTTTCCCAAAGAACTTAAATAAATAAAGAAGACAAAACCATGATGGAAGTTATATGACCTGCGGTTTTGATTATTTTTTATGGAGAAAGGATTAGCTAAATGGCAAGAGATGTGGAAAGAAACGTAAAGAAGGCTGCTATGGGGAAAAGAATGTAACATGGCTCAGTGTTACTGTTAGTGTGTAATGGGGCTGTGGAGACAGAGAACAACAAATGCAAGAAAGCTTAACAACAACATGGGAAGTATTTCAACAGTCCCAGATTCCTTATTTTGTCTATGCAATGCCTATATTCTTTTCAGAGCAGAAGGAACGAGTAACATGTAATTTTAGTCAAATTTCTGTCAGAGAATTGTTTTCCCTTGAAAACATCTGGTTGCAGTGTTCCCTGTGATGCCATTCTTCTGTTTTGTTTCTCTGCAGAAGTCCTTGTTTTTGATTGCTTCTGTAGAAGCCCTGCTATAAAAAGAAGTTAAAAAAAAAAAAAAAGAGACAGAGGAAATCTCTTCAGAAAAATCTAAATAAGACCCTGGACTGTATATTTTTTTTAGCTCATTATTTATTAAATGAAAAAATGAAACAGTCTGATATTGGTTTACTTTCCTTTTTTTTTTTTTTTTTTTTTTTTTTCTTATATCTTTTTTTTTTTTTTTTTTTTTTTTTGTCTCATACCAGTTGTTATTAATATTGTTGCTGTTGCTGTTAATTTTCTTATCTCGTACAATCAGTACATTATTTTTATCAATCCAAAATTTCACCTTTGTGCCTCAAATTCCCAACTCCATGCTTGGAGCTGGAAGGGAAAGGATGGAGATCAAGTGCCTCGTTTGGGAATCTTGATGGTGAGATTGAGTTGGAAAGTACTATCCTTATGGCACAACATTTATTGTTAAAATAGAATTTATTTAGTACATTTATCAAATTATTCAACATGTGCTTTGAAGCAATGTTTACCTGTCTTTTATTTCATCTTTAATTTGGTAAGAATTCAATATTTTATAAACGTGTGTTACTATGAAAGTGTTGTATTCTAGTAGAATAATTAGCACAGGAGACTAAAAATATTTAATACAAAATTTCAGATAGAAAAGTTATACAATGAAAAAATAGGGAAACAAGTACATCTCTTTTCCTATGAATTGATAAGAGAAACTCTAAATTGTCTCTTACAGAATTTACAGTCCTCAGTGCTCTATGGTTTCCTTTGGGTTTTATATTATTGCTTTTAATCAGTCTTGATAATTTGTAACCTCTTTTTAACTACCACACAGCTTTTCACAGCTTTTTACCTTCTCACAAGTTCTGTGGATGTCATTCTTCTCTGACACTTACTGATATGTGATTCCAGTTTAAAATTACCAAGTGAGATGAAATAATAAACCAAATAACTTGATTTCAAAATTTGGTTTAACTCTATAAGCCATAATTATTTATCAATCAAGCATATTTATTAGAATACCTATTTTGGAGGAATGCTGACTGTAAGTTATAAGTGGGTTGAAGATTGACAAGTATAGTTCACACAACAATTTAATTTTAATATTATTTCAAGTACAATCAGCTCTATTGGTTGTCAAAGCAGCCACACGTCATACAAAATTTTTGAATATCTTTTTTCTATACAGTCTGAAGGTATTCATATGTCTAACACAACAATCCTTGCACTTCATTTTTTTTCTGCATTTTTTTTCTTATCATGGACCTCAGTTCTCTCTAAAAGACTATATGAATTATACAGATTGATTTAAAAAAGTGCATAAAAAGCTATGGTGATAAGTGAAGATTGATAAATGAAAGTGAAAATGATTATGAAATCTGTTCCTCATGTGTCTCAAAATAGTCATAGGACTTCTTGTTATCAAGCATGCTTCAAATTCTGCAGATACTGTACATTTTCATTACCTTTGCTCCAAAAACTAAATGAATAATAGGTCAATAAATAGGCACATTGGAGAAAGGGTAGGAAAAATGAATCCAAATTATTCTTAGCAGTATTTAAAATGTAGTTATACTTTCCATTTTTTTCTTCTATCTTTTTGGACTTATCTCCAGAGCGCAGTGAGTCATCAAACACCTGAACCACTGCATGAAAATAACAAAATATAATACAATAGTACAACAATTGTGGGTTTGTGTCCTTTTTTTTTTTTTTTTTCCTTTTCCAAGGTATTTTCACCTATATTATCTGCATTGAGGTGTTTTATTGAGAAAATGGAAAAGAGAATGGGTAAAAGGGACTTTTCTGAGCAGTGGAGAAAAATCTCTCCAGTCTTCAAAAAAGGCCCTTTAGAACAGAACCAATTAGTAAGCCAGATGTATATCTGCTGGTGGAGAGGGAAGTAGAGGTAGAAGGAAATTGAGACTCTGAGATTGAAACATTCTCTTGGTGTTGTTCAACTAAATAATGCAGGGGCTGGACAATAACAAATTTAAGATAGACTTCAGAGGGATACTGTTGAGATACTTCAAATAATTTTGTGTGGTATGTTGAGTGATAGCCTGTTTGAAAGTACACTATAATACAGTTGGAAGAATGAAGGCAGACACGTCTGAAACTACTCAGTTGCTATGTGTGTGAGTTCCTTAGACACAAGTTAAATTAACCCTATATTTAGAAAACAGAAACAGAGATACAGTCAGGCAGTCACAGCAATGTCATCAGTCCCAAGGCGCCTGTGAAAGGTAACCACGACAGTGCAGCGTGGATCCCAGGCAAAGCAGCACCAGTGCAGAACCCTTAACAGTCAGTGCCATAATCCAGGCCAATGCACCTCACACAACACTCCGACATCAATGACAGTTTTTCCACTACAGGAAGCATCTAGTGCTCAAACATCATCTTCTCAATGACCAATTTCCCTGTGAAGCTGTGTCATTACAAGATGGGACACAGCTCCTTCATAACTACCTTATATTAAGTATGTGTTTGTTCATTAAGTATGTCAGATGGAAATTTTATATTGACTGCCACATAAAATGACATGCAAATAACCAGCTAACAAACATTAGCACTTTAAAAGAAAATGTGTAGTGATTTAATAGATGCCAAAAATAAATAGGAACTAAAATGTTCCATTAGTTCACTTTCTTGTATCAGCTTCTTTAAATCTTACTGGGTTGCATTCATAGCCACTGAGACAATAATTTATACCTCTAGTTTTCAAAGGACAACACCTGTCTGATTATATTCTTAAGCATCCATGCCAGCTTTAAACATTATATAATCAATGTACAGATGCCTACTTAAATTTAAATATGGAACAGCACCTTTAGTGTTAGAAGTTTATTAGTCTGTCATAACAAAAATGCCTCAGATACTCTGTTACATAGTTAAAATGAACACAACAATATGATAATAGCTTTATTTTCCACATGAAACTTTAAAGGGGCCACACAGAATACAGGATCATGGTTAGTTTTCCAGCAGATTGGCACTCCAACCGTTATTGTTTCTGCCAAATGCTATATAAGCTTCTTTGTTTTATTACTACATTTCATCTTTAAATCAGAGAAAAGAGAAGGAAAACATTTCATTTTGGATTGGGCCAGAATGTCCATCATCTTCCCCAAAATCTTGCTGTACTATTTATGAGTTAAGTAATAAACAGAGTAAGACCTATTAATCTTTAGGCATGTTACATACATTTCTGAACACTGGCAAGGATATTAAAAGTAGCCAAGTCATGCATTATGTCATCATCAACAATTTAAATTAAAATGGAAAATGCTTTGATTTTTCCTTCCATCATCATGTCTGGAATTAAAAATTATAGCTACATTTGTAGAAGTCAGACATAACTTGCTCATGTTGTCACTTCACATATAGTTTGCCTATATTACACCATATGCCAGGAACTCTTACTGGCACATGCAGTAATGTGATATAATTGGTAAAATGTCAAATTCTATGCTTACAATCAATTTCACAATCAGATTTTGAGCAGGCATAATTTTTAGAGCTACAAATCATTTCTGCTTGGTACTTACATCTGACTGATATCTAATTTCAGTTTACAGAAGAAAATATTGAGCATTTGTAATATTGATTTGGGGGAAAGTAATGAGTTGTTCTGACTAACTAGATAATTGCATGCTGGAAATATACTTTTTCTCTGTGTGTTGTTTTTCGACATCCTACTAACCAATGACTAATTATTTAAATTGTTACTTTCTCTTCAATGTAGGTTTTTCTTTTTTGAATGTTATAGTTTATGAAAGCCTAATATACATTTCAAGATCTAATTATACATTTTCTCTTTATTTACTTAACTCTTAATATTTTTTCACTGGAGTAGGTAAAAATTTTAGATGCTTCGCCTAGACAGATTTATTATAGTGTGTATTTCTTTCCTGCTATAATATTACCTGTCATCTATTTTACAATGCATGTTTTTATTGGTAAGAATTTGTGGCATGAAGTAAACATTTAGCATGAGATTCATGTTATCTAATCTTAGAAGTCAACATTGCTTATGTTTGGAGAAGTCATTCATATTGTTTTATAGCCAAAGCTATAGAATTAACTAGTTTTAGGGTGCTTTCCCTAAAATATGTATCTAGATCAGACTGTGGATTGCATAAAAAGCCACTGTCTCTCTCCTCTAATTAGGAATTGTATAAGCAGCAAGTTTACATTTAGATGTCTGTGTGACAGATAGAGATAAATCTATCTGATCAGACAAGTCTCACCCATAGTCTAAAATCCTGGATTAAATTTATGAACAGGGGAAATGTCATAACAGAAGAATGTACATATATAAGTGCACGTGCATGAGACTGAGAGCTTGTGGTGTGTATACAAATCTCCATTTATGCACACAGTGCAACTTTTAATGACACGATCACATGCTATTTTTGCATAGGAACCATCTTCATTAAGGCACAGATGGGTATGGGGATACTGCTCAATTAATGAAAAGTGTTCAATTCTTATTTATTTTTCCCTTCGTGCTGAATATACAGGCTCAAATTTTACTCACTATATATTTGCTACAGAACCTGTTCCAAAGGCAGAATTGCTCATTTCTTCTCCTGTGGCAGTCATCACTGCAGTATCCATCCTAACACGGACTTGAGTGATTTCAGACCTGCCTGGTCCCACACAGCATTTGTCAGACCCACCTGGGTGGTTCCTGCCTTTCAGCCCCTGAGGTAGTATTAACATCGCTCTGACATGAGCAAGGTGATGTTAGGGCTTTTCCTCAACTTCCCCCCTCCGTGTTTTGCCAGTCAGCTCTGCAAGGTCATGCAAGAAAGAGTAACCACAGCAGGTACGTGGGGACCACACGAGCCCTGGAGCTGGAACTGGAGCTGCTGGAGCAGCTGGAGCTGCTCTATGCTTGATTCAAATAAGTCTTGTAGATTATACACACACCAGATGTCACTGCAGGTGATGTTTCATGAACAATCTCCAGCGTGCTCCTGGGTATCAGAAGCATCTCCTGACTTTCAACAAACCATGAAACTCCTGCATACATCACCGACAAAGGTCCTTAGAGCATGAATGCATTTTTACAATACTCTTTAGCAAGGAGGACACTTTCACCCTTCATCAACTGAGACAAAGAGAAGAAGGGAAGGAGCAGTGTATCAAATAATATACTAAATCAGATAAGGTGATTGAGATTTGTCTTTCAGAATACGTGGTGTGCTTCAAAATATCATATGGCTTCTAGATGCCTGCAAATTCATCCACATGATGAGGACTAGAAAATAAGTAACCACCTGTGAGAAGTTCAGCTCAAATTATTGCTTATACTTAAAACAAAATGAAAAATCAAGATGAAGATATTCTGACTTAGTTTTAAAGCTTCATAGTGTTTTGAGAGGATGGGAGAGGAGGGTGCTTTTTTGTAAAGTTTCCATTAAGAAAAAGGCAAACTCAAAAAGCAGAAAACTTGTCATGCAATAATATCTGACAGCATGGCTGGAAGCTTTGCATGGATGTCACAGACCTCTGACATTCCATGTCATGGAGTATAGGATGGCAGCAGGTAATCTCCTATGTAGATGCCAACACTGCACTAAAAAATTGCCAAACATATTTCCTAGATCTTTGCTGAGAAATTATAAAATAGAAAAAATATACTAAGAATTTCAATTTAGGATGCCATTTCACACTCCATCTTCCAAGGTTTACTGATATGTGTGCTATACTTGCAATCTCTCTGCTAGAACTTTTATTTCCTCACCACACCACCAGCCTCATCTGCCTTGATCATCCATTACCTGTTTTTATTTAAAATTTAATCCATTTCCTTTTCCCTTAGGCTACAGTTCTTTACTCACAAACACTTAGTTCCTTTGGTGTCTCTACCTTTCACCCATCTCATCTGGTTTTTTTCACTCTCAGTCTACCCTGCTCAGTTCTAACTTTCTTGCTGGTATCCATTCTTCACATCACCTGATGGTTCAGCACGTTTCTTTTCATTGCTTCCCATGTCAGGTTTTTTGCCTAGTAAACCTATCCGGGATTTCGTCAAGGCCAAGAGGAATTCAGATTAAGACTTCTTAAGCAGCTATGAGAACTTCTCAGGGACAAGTATTTATTTATATATTATATAATATATAATATTTAAATATATCTGTTTGCAGATGATTGATTTAGGGTCATGGTCAACCTTAGGATGAACTGCATTGCTCTCTCTTTGGCATTGACTTTATTGACTAAATCTCCACTGTTTATGGTAATTTTATAGCTGGTGGGTTGTCTGTGAATGCCCTCAAGGTATTTTGAGCCCAAGAGATTTTGCCAATCCAGAAAGTCACTGTTCTGTTATATATATGATGGCCTGTCTGGTAACCTTCACTGGTTACCCAAAGGTGTCTGACATTGCTCTGGATATGACTTAGATGGCTGCAGACTACTGCTGAACTTAGAAATTGATTCATACCCTCCCTGCATTCCTGACCCTAGGCTCAGTCCTTTGTCAGTGCAAGCAACTATACTTCTAACAAATTCAAAGCTACTGAAAACAAGGTATCATGTGTATTATATTACAGTGTGGTAAGTAAGTAATACTGGGTCTGGTTGAGATGGAGTATGTGAGCTTGGACTTGAGTCCAAGTCCTCTTGCTAGGACTTAATTCATTTTGTGAGATAGTTTATTAACCTCAACACAGTAGGAAAAAAAAAAAACCAAAAAACAAACCAAGGAATTTTCCTAACTTCAGTTGTCAGGCGTGATATTCCCAAGGTTCTGAACTGACTTTTCGCTGCTGACAAGATCAAAACTGCTTCTTTAGCTGTCTGCTGGCTTTATCTACTGACATTTTTCCTTTCAAGCATGCATAGCCTGATTACCTTCTTCCATGTAGCAAATAACAAAATGAGGGAATGGCCTCAGTTTGTACCAGGGGAGGTTCACATTGGATATTAGGAAAAAAATTCCTCACCTAAAGGGTTATCAAGCACTGGAATAGGCAGCCTAGGAAAGTGGTTGAGTCACCACCCCTGGAGGCATTTAAACAATGTGTAGATGTGGCATTAAGGGACATGGTTTAGTGGTAGACTTGGCAGTGCTGGGTTAGTGGTTGTAATCAATGGCCTTAAAGTTCTTTTTCAACCCAAACAATTTTATGACTCTATGAAGAATACCCTCCATTTACTAAGAGTCCTACTGAAAACAGTATGAATAGAATAGATACCTTACAAAAATCATTTCTTCCAGAAGCAATGTATTTCTGAGGCTGTCATTCCTTGAAGAGGTAGGTTGGAGGTTGTAGGAGTCTTTTGTCTGTTTGCTTTTCTCTGTTTAACAAAAATACGACTGAAAAATCTGTTAGTCTTACCAACCTATTGAAGAATACTTCTGATGGCCTTCAGTAATATCCCTACTTTATGAAAAGTAACATACACCCCTAAGAGAAAAAAACTACATTCAGTTACCAAGTTATAGAGTGTCTTTATTCAGCATAGTATTTAAGCAAATATACAAAGGTGTTGAAAATTTTATCTTTTGATTAGCTGCTTTCCTAAATTTCAGCTTGAACTAAACAATGTTTATATGTTTATGGTTTATATGGTTAATTGTTTAGATTTCTTAGTAATATTATAGCACAGTTCATGAGTTCCTTCCTACAAAGAAGTGAGTTACTTTGCCCAAGCCAGTAAAATGGAAAAATGCTGGAATTTTCCTATTAAAATCATAAGAATAAGTCATATATGCAGAGTGGAATTTTCGAATTAGATTCAGCATACATAGAAGATTTCCATAAAGAAAAATCACCCCAAACTTTGAAAATAAGAAAAGAAGAAAAAGTTTTTTCTCAAAAATTCTCTAAGGTTGAGGTGAAGCAATTTCACTTTCAGGGAAAGTCTTATAGAGTCTTCAAGGCTAATGTTACATCCTTTCCAACTTGCCAGTAAGTGAAAGTCAGAAAAGTAGAAAAGTCAGTATGTTTTTTTTTTTTTCATGGGAATATATGAAAGATCTATTTTAAACTGTACAATTTGTTGAACTGGCTCAGAATGTTCAGCACATTTTAAGATCAAGCCACATATTAAAAAATATCAACCCTTAAAGTTAAGATATGAACATAAAATGGGTCCTTTATTTCAAAGACATCTCAGATAGGACTTGACTTCAGGTGAAAGATATGAAGATCTGTTGTAGACAGATGATTTTTTTCAGTGGATGTCCATCAAATGGACAGAGTCTATGCAGCAAAGCAATTTGTTTTGAAGAACAGGCTATGGAGTATTTTCTCATTGTAGTAGCTTATTCTGCAGGAATTGTTCAACATGGTGTAATAACATTAATACTCACTGGAGCTGCACATTGAGCCTGGATCATTTGAATCATAGCTGAGAGCCTTAGTTACTAGGTAGGTTGCTGTCAAACTCACTCTTTTGCATTTAATGAATATCTAACTATGTATTTGAAGAGCAAGAGCATAGCCTAGTGGTTGGGTTTCTGGAGAAGACAAGGACCAATGTTCAGCTGTACAACCCATATCAGATGGGGGCTGAAAAACTCTTGTCAAGAGAAGTTCTCTCATCACTGAAAATTGTTGCGTTTGGACATATTTTCACTTTTTTTCCCCCCTGTTACTTTTGCCCCCTAAGTGTTTTTGACCAAATAAATGATTTCTGACCAGATTTCTGGCCAGATTTCTGAAATAATGTAGCATATGCTGCCTACAAATCTTTTATATTTTGAAAATTAGTTTCCTTTCATATAGGGCCTTAAAAGCACCATTTTAAAAGAAAATATTATAGAGGTTTCATCCAAGAAGTAAAACAAATGTAGGCTGACAGATCTGATGTGTGGAATGTTTCTACATGTTAAAAAAAAACCTGACCTATTTTATTTTCTGAGTTAGCCCTCCTGTTTTCATAGACCATAAACTTTATTTTAGCTTTTAAGCAAAGTGTTTAGTCAAACTTTAGAATGATAGATATATGGGTCTTGTGGTAAGGTCTATGGCTCCAGTTCACATCACAAATTCCTAGAATTCCTTACAAAGTAAATTATAAGTTGCTATTGGTGACAGTGTGTTTTAGGATGGTAGTTTTTGATAACAGTATATAAGAGATAGGAGAAGATCTCAAAAATGATTTAAAAAAAAACACATGACTATCCAAATTAAACATTATTCATAACAAGATGTATTTTGGCCTGGGAAGTACCAGGAAATCCTTATGCGTAATTTGTCAGGAGTTGCTTCTTACCATATGTGGTATATACTTATATTGTACATTTCAGTCTTTACGACTTCCAGGGAAACTTACTGTTTCAAATGATAAAGGCGAGGCAGATTAGTAAGTATATTTGCATGACTGTATGCACAATTAGGTTCCTTAATTCAACACGTGGCGATTTTAAAATAATGTAGTACACAACGCTTTTTACATTGGTCTATATATTTCAGTCTTTTAATGTAATTGTACCTGTTAAAAAAGAGAGAGAAAATCTCCCAAAACTCTTCCTATCCTCCTTTTAATATTTGCATTATTTTTCTTTTTANATACCCAACATACTACTTGTAAAAGTTCAGATAAAATGGATAACTCACATAAGCCTCTAAGTTGCTTAACATCCTGAGGCATCCTAATTTCTGCTTTAATTTTTATTAATTTTTATTTCAAAATCTTTGCATAACATATTGAAAAGAAATATTAAAATAAACTTCCTTCCCTGTTGTTTTTTAGAAAACTTAAAAATTGTTTTCTGACCAGTCTATCAGGAGCTTTCACTGATCCAGTAAAATCTCAGACTAAGTGGTAAAACCTGCTGCTAGAAAGTAGGAATTTTTTGTATAGCTTTAGGTTTTTGACACATACTAGACAAACCCTCTAGACATCATCCACAATCGTGAAGTTTAACCCTGGTATAAACAACAGATTATACATTTATTTCCTATAAGGGCCCAAGGATAAGTTTTTGTGGGGGGTTATTTGGTTGGTTGCATAGATTTTTTTTTCTTAAGTCTGCTCTATTACCATAAAAATACTCTTCTGGGAGCTTACAGTAAGTGACTCCCTGAGCACCTACTGCATGGAGACATGTGCCTGATAAACAGAACTGTTCTATGCCACTCCAAAGAGCTTCTAGTGCTGGATAAAATACATTTCCAATATCATCGTCAGTATGACAAGTCTTTAAATACTTTTGGGAGTATATCACATTTGTAGGGCATCACTTTTGATTATGTAATTTCTGGTTATTGCCAATTATTGTCATTGCAAACTGAGTAAGAGTTTTTTTTCCCTTTTCTTTATGTTGAATTATATGTTAAAATATTAAGCACAACACCTGAGATAATATGAAACAAGAAATACTCTCTTGAGTGCAAATTTGCAATGTTTGATCTCAAAATGTTTTGTTTCTTGAAAAGTCTTGGCCTTGTAATTCAGACAACACAAATTTTATCTCACTGAAATACTGGCAGTATACATTTACACTTAATAATCATGATATCCAATTGTCTTAGAATATTTCCCCCATAGTTATTCATGTATTGTTTAGAGAACTGAAGCATAACCGAAAGATATCATAAGGGTCTATTGACATGCCTTCTGGAAAAGACTGTTCATTTAGAAAGAGGAGAATAATGTATTATAATCATGCCCTTGAAGATGTCTGAACATCTTTAAATTGGAAATGCTGAGCTAAATAACTTCTCATTTGAAAATAAGATCTGTCTCACAAAACATCAACTGACTTACCAACAAAATGGCTGTGGATCCTCAAGAATGGAAATTTAACTTGAGTTGTAAAATGAAAAATTTGAATTTTAAAAGTACCTTATATTCTCAAGAAGTATAGGTCCCTTCATCATTACTTTTGTGGGTTTACTTGTTCTTCTTTAATAGAAAATTATATATACTGCAACTGTCTGTTGACTGATATGTTACAGATTTATCAATAAGATGATGAAACTGGTAAAATGACCAAGACTAAAATCCCTTGTGGGTATTTGCACTGAACCTCAAATACACAGAATCAAGCAACAAGATAGTGAGATGAGATATTTCAGTGTTAGCAACAGGGTGAAGTTGTTGGATGTCTTTCAAATTATTATGCCAGTCCAGACATTTTTTGCATAATGAGAACATCTTTCATGTGTCAGAACAGGTTTTGATTATAACTAAATAAGTGAAAGCAGGGATATGTTGGTAAGGTCACCTTTAATGTAAAGTTTGGTCTGAGTTGTCTAAAGTATTTATTGGAACAGGGAAACCTGCTGAAGAAGTGAGGAATTCAAAGAAAAAATATTGTAAACCATCATATTTTAGAGGAAAAGATAAACATCCCCTTACTCAAAAAACCAAAATGAGCACACCAATACTGAGAAAAGAGATCTGTTAAACAAAGTAACAGTAATGAAACATAAGTTTTGTTGCCATTAAAATTATTTCTGCAAATCCATGCTATTAAATTGGCTTTATTTTTTAAATTATGTTTATTATATGACCCAGGAAAATTTTGCTCTGTATCTCTGAATACTCTGTCTACTTTTAGTTGGATCTTCATGAAAGCTGTCATATCAAGTGTTCAGAA
>VWYO01011096.1:142959-174538 GCA_013400275.1 Rhadina sibilatrix
GGATTTTAAGAAAAGATTAAATAAAAAGGTTCAGAAAAAAAAAAAAAAAAAAGAAAGTTGATTTGAAAAGCACATTATTATACAAAGAATGTACTTCCAATGGGTTCTGAGTTGTTATAGGCTTAATTTATATATATATATATAATACTATTTGTATATAGTATTACCCAGTAAGATTAGCATTTTTCTTTTGAATATCTCAGAGCCACTCAATAGCTAAAATCTGTCCTCTAAGATAAACCTGGGGGAAATAAACTATATTAGCAAGTGCTAATTGAAAGACTTAGAGGGTAGCTTCATGGATTTTTCCAAGACATTCTGGAGCTCACCTTTGGACAAGGACTTGGAACCCACCTACACTGGACATTTTTTTCACCTTGTGCTTGCTCTTAGCAAAAGGTGAAAGCATGTTTTCTGAAGCATAGTGTGAATGCTTCTAAACACTTACTTTCTCTTTTTCCTGATGGTTTTTTGTTCTAGAAAATAATTGCCTTTACATATAGTTGTGGGCACTATACAACAGCAGGTGAAGTCCATGAAGTTTTACTGTAACTGCTGAAATGGGAAGGGAATTATAGCATTATCACACCTACATACATACATACATACATACATATATATAAAGCTCTCCCAAAGTGGGGACTGTTGTTTTCCTCTGTATTTGCATAAAGACAAGCTGCTAGGACTTATTGATAAACTTGGAACAAGTGCTATGGATTTGTCATTTGACAATCATGAAGAACTTTGAAAATAAACAAATGAAAGTATTGAAAGTCCAATCTGAGTTGTAAGAGCAGTGCAGTACAGGAAAGGCTGTTTCAGAAAATTTAAATATTAAGCTTACAGAGTTAACAATAATAGCAGAACCTTTAATACAGCAGTAAAAATGGTTTAGAATCATGGAACCATTGAAACACAAAATAATTTGGGTTGCAAAGGACTTTTAAAGATTATCTAGCCTCACCACTCTGCAATAACCGGGGTATCTTCAACTGTCTCAGGTTGCTCAGAGCCCCACCCAGCCTGACCTTCAACGTTTCCAGCAATGGGGCATCTACCACCACTTTGGTATGTGCTGCTCCCCATATTGATGCAGGCACAAACGTATTTTATATGTAGCAAACATTGTAATAAAGATCATTGAGTGCATGTTGATTAAAAATTGACCACCTTCATTTGCATGTTTTAAAATTGATAAATCCTGGTGATACCCTAGTAAGCTATGTTGTCACAGGACGAGGATCAGAGAAAGAATCAGACACCTTTTCTTCTAAATGGTGTTTGTGTGTTTCTGGAACATAAAGAGTGTGTCTCACACACCCTTCCAAAAAACCATATGCCCTCTTTTAGTATAGTTCCAAAACTGCTCCAAGAACTTCAGTTTTCATGCTAGTATTATTTTTATTTTGGAAAGGAAAACCTGAGAAAATGTTCCAGCACTGAAGGTTGTTACTTAACATTAAAAAAAAAGACAGTATTTGGCATAGAAGTGTTAAGGTTATTTCTTTGAAAGCTAGGAAGCAAATCAAACCCCTGCTTTACTATTATTAGTGGAGTATGATTTTTAGAAAAGTATAAGATAAGCATGATTTTTAAGCTCCTCTTGTAATTCAGGGTCTTAATTCATGATCATAGAACACATGGCAGGGGCAAAACTAAAGAGCCTACTTAACTGGGCAGGGATCAGGGAATTGCTTTTTTGTGTTTTAATCTTTTTTACTGCAATGCTACATGAACTAATTATTTAGATACATTACGATGCCAAATTGAACAAAGAATGCATTAGTGTAAAACAGGTTTCTCAAATATGACTTCATTATGATTTTTCTAAAGATTTAGTTTACATGATCTACAGCACTCCTTAACCAACACCTCTAAGTGGAATAGGAAAATATGACACAAGGGAAGTGTTGCACAGCAATTTTCCATTTCTGTTTCCACAAATATTGAGAATTATTTATTTATTCATTTATTTGTTACCCATGCTTCCTCTGAACTTAGCAGTCTTTCTCCCCTGCCTTCATTTCCAGGGTGTGTATATATAAATATGTATGCAGATTATGCACATATAAATAGAATCTACATAGATGACTGATATATTATCACAGCTAGAAACTTTAATATGTAAGGGGCTTAATCCTGCCTTTAACCGTTTACTTGTTTTTCTGTGGAAAATAGTTTGGAAAAGCATCAGTTGTTTTTCTTGTTTTAATTTATTGGGGCTTTTTGAGGTTGTTCGTTTGGAGCTTTTTTGGGTTTGGGTTTTGTAATGAAAGTAATTATCATTATAAAAATTTAAGCATTGTATTTTTTTCCTTTGGAGTGTGGTAAAGTATGTTTATTCTTCAACTACAAGTCAATCTTTGAACAGGTCTGGTTTTCATTTAAGAAAGAAAAAGTCTTGTGTGCTTCCCTACCCCTTTCCCTCATCCCAGATTCGTAAGTCTGGATGAGCAATATGAATAACAGGATCAAATAAAAGTCATCCCCTGAGAGAAGTTATCTTAAAACCTGGAAATGAAAAGATGCCAGAAATACAAAAGAAAACTCACCAGCATACATGCCTATGACAAAAGTGCAGTTCTACTTCTATTAGTAGTGTGTGTTGATACCAATGTTGGGTATTAATGGTATATATTAATAAAAAAATCAAGTCCAATTGTATTGCGAATACAGATGAGAGAAATGTGGAAGTAATTCCTTTGATTTTCCCAAGTCTTTCAGGCTGCTTTGTGAGACTTCTAGTTACTCCAATATCCAATTCGAAACATTTTAAAGTTCACACAATTCCCGAGAAACAGGGTTTTCCTTTACTATTTCCAGTGTACAAATAATTCACTGCTAATCCTAGCTGCTTGCTAAGCATCCTTTCCCAGAAAAGGTAGACACCAAGAAAAAGCAGGTGAGTTCACACAGCTTAGGCCAGAATCGGAATCGAAACATTTTATTAATTTATTAATGACATGCAATTAACCCACAGTGAACTATAGACTCAGGATCAATATTGGTAATATAACAGATAAATCATGTTACCAGACCCTTAGAGAGAATTAATAAACAGTTACATATCTCCCAGCCCTCATAAATCACCCCCAGAAGCACCTCCTCCCCCCTTCCCCAGCACAATCAGATTGCAGATAGCTCCTCATTGACACTAGCCATGTCAATTGGCATTGACAGTGGAAAATGCTCCCTGCCTTGATGTGAGCTCCTGCGGTGTCCTCTTTCCAGCCATAGGCTGCTGCCTCACCTGACAACTCTTCCTGCTGTTTCTATACCATTTTTCAGGCTGGATCTCTCTGTATTTCTATTTATTTTACTGTGTTCAACAGAATTCCTCTTCTCCTGGTTAATTCTCTGGATAAACTGGCTAATACTGACCTTCCTTTTGTTACGTGGTTGCAAGCAGGACATTGAGGCACTGGAGCATAGGAAAGAGGGGCAATAAAGCTGGCAAAGAGTCTGGAACACAAATATCCTGAGGAGCAGCTGTGAGAACTGGGATTGTCTAGCCTGGAGGCTCAGGAGAGACTTTATTGCTCTCCATAACTGGCTGAAAGGTTGTAGAGAGGTGGTAATTGGTCTTTTCTCCCAAGTAACAAGTGACAGGACAAGGGGAAATGCCCTCAAATTGCAACATTGGAGGTAAAAGTTGGATATTAGGAAAAAAAATCTTTACTGAAAGGAAAATCAAACATTAGGAACAGATCACCCATGGAAGTATTTAAAAGAGATGTGGTGCTTAGGGATCAGGGTTTAGTGGTGGATTTGGCAGTGTGGACTCAATGGTCCGAGAGGTCTTTTCTACAGTACGCTTGGAGCAGATTCCCTTGCTGGTTCTGTGCATCAGACCCCACAGAGTCACAGTCCTGCCTTAGGAGTTGAGGCTACCCAGATCGCTCCATGTGTGGATCATATGAGCACCCTACAAAGATGTTTATGTTACAGCTGCAAATGGTAAAAACATTCCCCTGAGAAAAATCTTAGAATTTATTTCATACAGACATAATTTTTGTTTGTTCAACTTGTGCATTCTGTTCATTTTACCATGTGTATCCATACTTGGAGATTAAAGTAATTCACTTGGGTGAAGACAAGGTGGAGAGGTGGTTAAAAGAGGCACAGGATACAGCTTGGAGGGAGAGCAGTAGAAAAAAAATCAGGTATCTTAAGATTTTACTGCTTAAATACAAGGTTGTTGTCCTTGAATTCCCAAAAGAGAGATGTGGTCATTTCTATAGGAAAACTGACCTGTCCTGTTTTAGATATTTTAAACATTTTGGTTGAGAGAAAATGGATTGTCCTGTGTAAATTATTATTTCTGTCCAAAAGATTTGAAAGGAACTTAAATTGATTGTTGTAGACTTATATAACAGTTTTAGACTTCTTAAGTTAGACATGTAAGCATGCAGTCTTTACTGCTTATGAGTAGAGATCAAAGAAGAAATTACTTGAAATGTCTGCATCAAAGCATAGTTTGCTATTGAATTCCACAAAATATTTCCAGTAGAATACACAGTGGAATTCTATCTCTTTATATATCATGATCCAATGAAATAATAATAAAAATGAGCTTTCAACTGAAAGAAAGCTCCTCCACACTTCATTCTAGTTGTGGTGGATTTTGAAAATACCTCTATATACCTAAAGCAAAGTGAGCACTGATTTCAAGAGAGGGGGAGAGAGAGTATTTGTTTCATAGACGATCCAAGAGGTTTGATTTAGGGACAGATTCCTCTCTAGAGTAAATTGGCCTCTGCTTCTTTAACACTTGTTATTCTTTACCGCTGTTTGCCCAATCTGCTTGTAAAAATCTCTAATAATGGGTAATCCAGAACATTCCAGAGATTACTTTTTTCCAATATTTAGGTTTTTAATATTTTTAATGTTTAATATTTCAATTTTTGTAGTGTCTAATATAAATCACTTTAGCTAGTCTTATTCCCAAGTATTCCATATATAGAGATCAGCTTTTTCAAGACTTCTTCTCCTTGTGTGCAGCAATAGTTTGCATATTTGATGATTATTACTACATTTTCCTTCTGCATATTCTACTTAAGACTAAACAGCAACTGTTTTTCCTGTCTATTCTTATAATAATGATTTTCAGACTGTTGATCTTACATGTTATTCATCACTGGATTTCCTCCAGCTGGGCCACAGCTTTCTTGAAATACTTTTTCCGAAACAAATGTTGACTTCTTCTGTTAAAGGTGTTGCCTACATGCTTTTTAAACAGTCTTTCAACTGCTTCTAATGAGGAACAGTTGAACCAGATTTAAAAGACATAGTACTAGGGGTTTTTTTTCCTGTTTGGTTGGTTGTTATTAATTTTCTGACAAAGGACCTCACAATATAAAGACTGTAGTGTCAGAAATCATTAAGACTGATGTTATACATCCTATAAAAAAAACACATCAGCTCTTCTTTTCACCATGTCTGCATGGCTCTAGAAACTTTGAGGACCTCTATACCACAATTTTTTCAAAGCTTTCTGCCCATTGTAGCATCAGCTGATGGCAAAGGAAACTTATTTGTTGATTTATTGAATGAGGAAAAGGCCACAGCAAATAATTCTCATTTACCCCAGTGACCTGGCATTGTAGTCACTGAGATCAGGCCCTTGGTCAATGCCAGCTGTCCAACTTAATTTTCTACAGTCTATGGTTTCTCACATTTGTGCATCTGTAAGTTTTCCAGCAGCTTCTTTGTGCCAATGAAGAGGAGAGAAATTTCCAGATACTGTTGCTGCATGTACGCTCACTGTACTTTTTTTCCAACAACTCAGGTCAGAATTTAATATACCAGGACAAGTTAGATTCCAAATATCTGTGATGACTTTTAAACCAAGGATTAATGCTATTTAAATGGCTGTTCTTAATGACCTTGGACTCTTACAACATTTATTATGCTAAATATAGAATTGCCCTGGGATGTGATATTGCATATTTCAGAATCTATTTGCACAGATTGGAATGAAGCTTTGAATTGGTGATTATTGCATATATTATTGGGTAATAATACTTATTATTATAATATTTGAAAGCTGATTTGACAAGTGCCAATGGGGAACTTGTATTCCTGACTGACTGCCATACTTGTAGTTTCTACGAGTATAGCAAAAATTTGAATATAAAGTCTTATCTCTTTTCATTAACTGAAACTGGAACTGAGAAAATAATGAAAATACAGCCATGCATGCATGTTCAAAATTGTAAAAAAAAATTCTCTTTTTCTTCAGTCATAACTTTCTGCATTCCCTTCACTGCGTATTATCATACAAGGGTTTGCTAGCAGATTGTTCTCTCAGAGAGTTCATTTAAATTAAATATATTCATAGACATTTGTAAACACAATTATTTGAACCAAAACAGAAAAGTTGAGCTGATTCACTTCTGGAACAAAATACCTTACGTGCTTCATGGATTCAATCAAAAATAACCAATGACATTCAAAACTCCAGTATTGATTATTCTCAATTATTTCTTCCTAAACAATTTTAAAATAAGAGTTGTGTGAGATTATTGTGTGAATAGCAATTCAACTAATAAAAAAAATCTAAGAAAATTATAAAGGGTAAGTAATACACAAGATGGACATAGAGAAAGAATAATTTATATGGAAAGGTTATGAAATACAGAACTCAGAAAACACCATTTGAAATTAATAATAGATTTCAGAGTTGGAAAAGGAATGGATGCAATTGATTTATGAAGCATGGAACAATATAAATTTGTTTAGAATGTGGAATCAGTCACATTACTGAGGTCTAGTGTGTTTATTACTTTAACCCATAATGCTCTGCTTCAGTGCTCAGAGTGACAACACATTAAATAAATATTCCCATTCTGTTGTTTCACTAAGGAAATTTGTATACTGCAAATATATTTCTGATGCTAGAAGAATAAAATATTTACTTGCAAATACAGTACATATAATGCCACTTTGAAGCAAAATTTTCTTATTGGGTACAGGTATATTAGATTTTTGATCTGGGTAATATTTTTCTCTAGGACAACAACTATCTGGCAGCAATCAAGGATTATTTTGCTGTAGTCACTGTTACACGTGAGATCTCTGTCAGATCTCTATAAACTCAAGATGTGGAATACAGCAACAGATCCCTTTTATTTTATTCTGCTTTATGATACGACTTACTTACTTAAAAATAAGTGTTTAAAGCTCCAGGCATTCTGGGAAGTCATTGTGACAGGTGTTGTTCATTAATCCCCACAGCAGATTAGAGCTGGTGGATGTAAGTAACTAGTGGACTGAACTGGAACTGTTTGCAAAAAACCCCAAAATAGACTATGTCCTAGGGTGACTTTATGGTGCTTGTATTCCCAATCATCTGTTCTGTTTGTGCTGTATATTAAGTTCTGTACCTTTNCAGCCTACAAACAGTAATAAACTCCAGGACTTTTGGTGTAACTTGTAAAAGTAAGTAATATCTAGGGATCTTAGCTATATTGAGATGTCTTAAACTTGCACTTTGTAATAAATAGAATTATTTAAGTATTGATCTTCTGATTTCCCTTCAAAATGAAACTTTTTACTTTTTTACCCTTTCCTGTGCCCATGAATTACAAAGGACTAAATTAAAAGCTGACTTTAAAATGTAAATTGACGGATAAAGTGTTATACAAATCAGTGAGTATCTCATGTTTTGAGATAAATTATGAAAAATGGTATGGCCAGAACTGGAGAAGAAACTTAATATTCACCCTCAGTGAAGGAGTTAAGTTGGGCAACTTGTTAACAGCTCTGCAGTTTACCAACACCAGGATAGACATTCACACAGTAAAACTGCAAGGCTGGATGTGAACCTGCTTTGCTAAACTTTCAGGTCAGTAGAAAAATGTGTTGCATAAATTGCGGTTGATACAGGCAAACTTGTATGGTTTTGTAAGGGGATTAGTTTCATGTTGAAAGAGTAAAAGTATTTGAGATGATGCCTCTTATACCCTCAGTTTTCACACACTTTTCTCTGAATGCTGTGTGTCTGCTTCTGAACAGTCTTGAAACAGAAACATGTTGTCCAAGCTTTAACCAATCTATATTATCTCTGTTTTTGAGTCCAAACTATTATAATCCGCTAATTTAGAAGGAACATAGGGATTTACTTCCTTTCCTCTCCCACACTCTTTTGAGGAGATAACTTTGATTCTCCATCCCAGACTTCTTTCTGGGAGAGGAGAGGAAAAGGAATAAAGATCAAATAGGAGAAGGTCACTGATTCCCCAGATTCAAATTTACAGGAACTTTTGAGGTTCTTTTAAAATAGATATTAGTTTCTGGGTTCTGTTAGAGGCACAGATCCCAAGACTTGATAGTATCCTGCCCTATCCAGGAAAGTAACTACCAACCAAGATACATTCAATAAAATTATTACACTAAAGAGCAACAGTTTTTTTATACAGCTGCTGTGAAGGAAGGACTGGAGATTAGTGCTGCAGTGTCAGTATCACTAACAGACTGTGTCATTATGTTATTTAAGAAATTAGGTGACACCATGCAGCTGCATGTGGTTTCAAATCTTAAAACCAATTACTGGTAAAAGAATATAATCCCAGGCATGACGCTTAATAGTGTATGAGTTTTTCACTAAACTGAAGTATCCTAATACTAATGAATTATCCTATGTGAAACAGGCTTCATGTTCTTCAAAACATGGCTAAGTGAGACTTATTGACCTGACACAATTAGTAGTAAAGTGTTAGAAAAAAATTCCAGATTTCTCTGGGTCTAACATTTGTAGCTCAGAATGTCTCAATTTTTAAAAATTAATTATTTTTGTGTCCCTTTTTCTTCTTTCATGTAGAAACACTAGAATATACAGGTAGTAAATTGCATATGCTTCAAATATTTTTAATCATTCATTAATATTATATTGCATTAGGGAATAATTGCAATAAGTATATATGTATATAAAAATTATTGTTGCAATATAAAAAAAATATAATACTACAGTATTATGGGAGCAATGAGACTCCTGGAGAGGAAGGGTAGACAGATATTGAACATACATCCCACACTAAAATATTAAGCTGAATCTGAGACTGTCATTCTCTTAACAGCTATTTATAGACAGTTATTTGTAACATCATCCTTCAAAAGTTTTTTTTGTAATTTCAAAACTTCCTCAGGAGTTGTGGGAAAATAACTGAAGCTGAAGTACTTACAGGAGAACTAGCTCTGCTAGAAAAGGAAGTATGATGAATCAAACAAGTGAAAGCCACAGCTCAAGGCAAACAACAATTAGGGTTCCTAAACAATGAATTTAATAAAAAAATGTCTTAATTTGGAACCTAAAAAATCCCTCAGTGCTCAGGGAGGGAATTTTTATCATTTTCTGAAATTTGACCTCTGGGTTTTGCTAATTTATCTACATTATATTAAGTTAATTCTATATGTCTGTATTTTTTGCTGCCTATGATGACCTTCCTAAAGAGGTTGGTGAAGAGCCTGGAATGGACCCCGTGGAATGGCTGAGGTCTGTTCAGCCTGGGGGAGAGGAGACTGAGGTGAGACCTCATTGTGGTCCTTAACATCCTCACAAGAGAAAGCAGAGGGGTGGGTACTGATCTCTTCACTCTCGTGCCCAGTGACAAGACTCAAGGAAACGGCATGAGGTTGTGTCAGGGGAGGTTTAGGTTGGATATCAGGAAAAAGTTCTTTACCCAGAGGATGGCTGACACTGGGACAGGCTACCCAGGAAATGGTCACAGCACCAAACTTGACAGAGTTCAAGAAGTGCTTGGATATATGATGTGATTCTTGGGGAACTTTGTGGATGCATGGCCAGGACTCAATGATCCTGATGAGTCCCATCCAACTCGTAATATTCTATGATTCTGCAAAGATTTTGTCAATAGACCAGTAATCACTGAACTGAGAATCTGGAAGCAAAGGCAAAAACGTTTACAATAGAAAAAGAAATTTTAAGGAATAATTAGTTAAGTAAGGTACTCCTCTGTTGAATTTAAAATTAAAATGCAAATTACCTGAGACTGATATTGGGCCATAATGAATAGGACACTATTCACTGAAAAGTATTCACTATTTATTATTGAAGATACAACATGACCAAAGAGGCACTGTTCTGAGCAAAGCAATATCTCAGCTGATCAGTAAACATTGAGACCTGTCTCATATTTCTGTTTCTTAGTGCAACATGTATTATTATGCGAGGTATATTTTGCTCACTACTATGAGCAGAAAATGGTGTGTAAAACTGTCTTTATACCCAGAGTGGTCTTTCACACTGTTCGGCTTTCAGCCTCTCAAAACAGAGAAACTAGAGGATAGCTCTGTAAAATAAATTCCAAGCTATATTATGAAATTATCAATTAATAATTGTCTCAAGTAACTTAAAAATATTTTTAAAGGAAAGGCAAATAGATATATATGTTCAATATATGAGCTCATTAAACCTAAAAACTAAATATGAAAAATACATTATAAATGTGGACAAAATGGAATTAATTTATACATTAACCTGATATATTTAAATGTTTGGACCATGAGAAGCAGTTTTCTTTATGTGTCTTGTGTTATATCTGTGTATTTGAGCAAGGCTAATTTTTTTTTTCTCTTTTCAGTCCTATTTTTGCCACTGCACTTTGCTGAACTTGCATAACATTACACACAATCAATACTGTCAAAAACTGTAGACACCTTGTTTTTCTGAAGCAGTATTAGAAGACTATAGGTAATTCTGTTTGGAGTCTGACACTGTGACTAAAAATACTCTTATAGAGGTTTTTACTTTTCCTGGGAACACTTCCATTCTTCAATCAAAACTGAATATCTTCAGTATCTCAAATGTTATCCATCTTAAACGGTGTATTTTTTAACTAAATTGGAACAAATCTTAAGGCAACTTAAAATTTCTGAGTATGCTAATAGATTGTGTAAGATGCTATTAGTGATTTACAAAGACAAGTATTAAGTTGTCTTCTGGTAAAATTACAAATTTCTTTACAACTAATGGATAGTAATTCATAGTTAAGATAACAGTACTAACTCTTTGATAGCAGTACTAACTAATTGAAGGTAGATACAGTTTTATGGACCACATTTTAAAATAATGTGAAATGTTAATGTGTTAAAATTTAACAATTTTATGTAATGATAACCACTTTAGAGAGAGTATTAAGAAATTGTAATATCCCCAAATATTTAGGCTTTCATGTTTTGGTCCAAAATTTTGCATTTGTCTGTAATGGATGAACAGGTGTAACAGTTTTGCTCTTCCCCATTTTTGTATGCAGGTCTTGGCTAAGCCTGCCAAGAGCTTTCTTGCTCTGTTTTCTGAGTGCAGTGGTTGTGTTCATCCTAACTTTGAAAAAGATGAAAGAAATTTATCTGTTTCTCTGATCACAACATGAATTTTTAAAAGTGATTTGAGTCTTCTATAGAGCTGCAAAAGGGGAAAAAACTTTCAGAATATATACATTGCAATTTTCTGAAACTTGATCTCCTAATAGTTGGGATATAACATTCTTTGATACTTTTGCTGACAGTATGAAGAGAATGGTGAATGCTAGCAGAGACTTTCTAGACTTCTAAAAAACTAAATCATGCTGAATAAATCAGTCAGAACACAATTTCACTCTTTCCATTTTCTTTTTGACTGCATCCTTCTTTTTTTATCTGATATTCATGATTATTCATATGAGTCATCCTGTCAGTTTTTTTATCTCACTCCTAGCTGGACGTAAGCATCACCAGGATAAAAAAATAACATTTGAAGACCCTAGATGAATCTTGTTTGTTCACTTTGAAAATGTTATTCATTAAAACATGTATCTTTTAATCTTTAAACGTTGGACACAGATATTTTTGTTGTGATCGGCAGCATAAAAATGCTGTTTGATCAGCAGCTTGCGTTCTCTGGAAATCCCTTCAAAACTAACTAACTAATCAGTCTTCTATTCTTGCCAACTTTTCTGTTTCCACTCCTTCTATAAGTATTTCTATTAATAAAAATAGCAACAGTAATTATAACAATGTGAAGCAAACAAAAAACCACAACCTAGCACGCACTTATTTCCTGCAGGCACTAATTTGCCAAGGACATCTAAGCAATCAGAGAGTATTTCAAGGCAACTTTAGAAAATATCTGTGTTTTACCAACATTTAGAACTGTTAGTCTGCTGATGTAAGATTCTGTGGTTTGACTGTGAATTGACTTTGCAGCTTAACTTCTGGGATGAATCAGGGAAGCCAAGTAACTGACTTAGTCACAAGTTACTGTCTAAGATTTTACCCTCATTCACATCAGTTTTACAGCAATATATTCCTGCCCCACTGAAGATATGATATCTCCTCTCTGATATCATTGTTGCTGAAGGGATCATCCTACTACCTTTAGCAGAGGTACAGGGTTAGAGTCACACAACAATACGTTGTCTCTAACACCCAGCTACAAAAGTCTTGTAATTTTTTTTATCAAGTTCAAATTGCATTATGTATTTTTATTTAAAATGATTACTTTGATGGTGCATTGAGAGATAGATACAAAATAAAAATTGGAGAAAATCTTTTAGATCTTAATACTCAGCCAGGTAAGGCAAATATTGTAATAGTACTGAGCATAATTCCAGAAAACTCTGTAATGAGGAAAATACGTCCTTCTTACTCTTCTCCACCAACACTTCCCTCCCCCTCCCCCCCCAAAAATGCAATTAATATAATGTGAAAGTCATGGAAGAGGCAAGAAACCTTTTTTTCTCCCGAACAGAGAGTTTAAGTATGTATTAATTTATAATGCAGAGGTTTATCTAGGGGACAGATACATAAAATCTAAGTAACAAATTAACGTGAGTGATGTTTCACCTCCAGACAATCAAAGGATACATAATGCTGCATGCAACTGTAGTAACCCTTCATCATTCCCCTTCCCAAGCATGTAAATATGTCTTATACACAGCAAAAAGAGTAATTGAAGATCACAGAGGATGAGCTGGGAAATAGAGAACATCAGGCACGGGATGATATCACAGGGGTACCTCAAATCATGCTGAAGAGGTTAAAGTAAAATATTTAATTCCTAATGAAAAACAATGCAAAGCTGTCTGACAGAGCATATGAGAGGACATGCCAAAGCTTCTCTCCACCAGACATCATCCTTCACAGCCTATACCTGCACCAAATCAGTCAAGCGTGCTGTAGACATTGTCACAGCTAATTGAAACTTTTTGCCATGTAGTTTGTATCTGAAGCACTATCTGTGATTATGGATTTTTTTTTTTTCAATAGGCTCTACCTGTATGCATTATTTCCTCTTGAGTGAGGTTATCTAGATTTAGTAGCCTATTTTTCCTATAACCACATTTTTTTTCTCTTCCTTTAATATAATTAACATTATTCTTGGCTCCACTTTTAACTCATAACATACTGTTATATATCCCTCAAAGAATGCTAAAATGTGCCAAATACATAAACAAGGAATATGGATTAAATTATATTTTCATTTTTGTCGACTTAATTTAGTCTCCTTTAATCCTTCTATCAATAAGTCCCACAGTATTTCTTTTTCACCCATTCCCATAACATTTAAACCATAACCCTGATTGACCTTTAAGGGTGAGTGGGTTAGGAAGAGGGAGAAATGCCAAAATACGGTAGTGCAGGATGCAAGTCCTGAAGAATATATTTCATGCTTTATCTTTTCAGATCATGCTTTCCCCAAATCAAATGGGACCTAAAAGATTGGACTCTGTCTTTATTTACAACTGCCTGAATCAATTCTGAGGGTAATAGTACTAAATAATAAAATTTTTATGTCTTTCATCAAATTTCATGCACAGACAGTGTTTGAATTGCCCTACTGCATCTATGGTTTCATGGACCATACTTCGTGAATAATTTCACTGTATTCATCCAAACTTATTTTCATTAGTTTAGTAACTATTTCCTGCCCTCATATCGCTCCCTGAAGCACACTACTAATGAATTTCTTGAACCTGGACTTCACACCACTCATCATCACCCTTTGAACTCAGGAGTTTGCCCAGTTTTAAATTTGTGTTAATGTCCACTTATCTGGCACATACGTAGTCAACTTGTATATAAGGGTAAGACAGTGTTGAAAAATTTACAGAAGCCGATATAGGCAGCATTCACTGGTATCCCCTGGCTACTCAGCAGGCCAATCATCTCATTGTTGAAGGCTTGCAGGCTTGTAAAGCATGTTTTTTTCTCCATAAATCCATGTTGACCATTTCCTTTGTTGGCTGCTTCCCGCAACAAGGAAGAATGGGAAACCGAATAAAAGCGACCTGGGCAGAGTACTTGGAAGGTAACTCTCCTCCTTGGGCACTTTCTTGTTTTGAAGCATGGATTATTTTAAAATGTCTTAAGAGAAATATTTTGAACTCTTTTTGCCATAAGCAAAGGATAATTTCTGTCAGATATTCTGAAATTATCTGCAATAATTCATAGTGAGCAATTTTCTACAGAAACATGCAATTAGTTCTATTTTTCCCTATTTTAATTGTGTGACTTATAGAGACAACTCATAAATACTTCTACACTATCCAGACATACAGAGAAAAGTATTCCCATGGCAATATGAGATGGGTCTGCTTCTTTTTATCCTTATTTCCCAAACCACACATGCTGGCTTTCTCTTAGAAGAACCTTTTGTGAGTTAGGAGTGATCTGCTGCAGTTATGGCCCTTGGGCTGTTCACAGTTCAGTTTGTGAAGTTTCTCCAGTTGTTTTTAAGACTCCATGTGCTATCTATTACATTTCCGGAAAACCTTAATTCCTATAGTAAACATAAAATAATAATTTAAATGAAGAGCAGGCTACCATGCTGTTGGAATTACAAAGACACTGATATTTGAAAATGAATGAGGGTAAACAGCTGCTGAAGACCAGCTCCTTTAAAGCAGTCCATGGTAAAACATTCAGTAGTCATATTGTGCTACTTGAATGAGGTTCAATAAAGGTGTACTCTGAAAAAAAAAAAACCAAAAAAACCCCAAAAAAACTGTAGTGGGAGATTGCCCCCTCAAAGCTGTTAGAAACTGAGACCATGAAATTTAGTACTGTTGGTGTCCAGGACTTCAACTTTGAATGTGAATTGTTGTAGGCCAGAGGTCTCAATGATGTGAAATAGAATTTACTTCATGCTTACATAAAATAAAACAGTAAGTTAAAACCAAATTAACACACCATGCACCATAACCAAACAGATTAATCAAAAATCAATGTAGAAATAACCATATTTTAACCTAGTTCCTGGAAGTCTGAAGATTTCAAGAAAGAAAAGAATTTTAGGATTATTAAGGATTCCTATTTATTTCCTTTAGAGAATACTTAAAGAAAATTGAAAATTCAAAACAAGGATATAGAGACATTGATGATTCTCTTTTGAACTATTCTCCTGGGCTGTCATGTGGCTGCAATTAAAAGTCCACCTTGAGTGGCAAATCATCTGGGTATTATTAACTCAGGAGAGACCTCATTGTTGTCTTCATCATCCTCACTATGGGAAGTGGAGGGGCCGGTACTGATCTCTTCACTCTCATGACCCGTGACAGGATGTGAGGAAGTGGAATGAAGTTGTGTCAGGGTAGGTTTAGATTGGATACCAGGAAAAGGTTTTTCACCCAGAGGGTGGTTGGACACTGGAACAGGCTCCTCTGGGAAGTGGTCACAGTACCAAGCCTGACAGAGTTCAAGAAGCATTTGGACAATGCTCTCAGGCACAGGGTGTGACTCTTGGGGTGTCTTGCATAGGGCCAGGAGTTGGACTAGATGATTGTGATGGGTCCCTTCCAAATCAGCATATTCTATAAATCTGATTCTTTGGTATATGAAAAACAGATTGACTGTTCTCTTACATGAAGCACTGAGAGCCATACAAAATGTTACTGTCAAATGCCTTAAGGAATATTGCTTTCAAGTCATTTAACCAGAATTATGTATTATGCCTAGTGTTCCCATGTTTATGGATACACAATTGGCAGATGAAATGTAGGAACATGTGCCATGCAGCACATGGATAATTAAGTCTGATACATCTGGAACTGGTGACCTCTACTGGGCATGGTCAAGTGATCTGTCTGCACACATGAAGGCAAGCTATGCATGCACAGTGGCCATTTGTCTGGAAATTCAGGAAAAAAAATACAAAAAAAAGGCTGAAATCCTTTTTTTCAAGCCTGAAGAAAATTACAGTTAAGCTAAGGAAACCAAGATATATGGCCACCATGATTTTCTTGTCCTTGAAAATATGGTCACAACTTTTCTTTCTGTATCGGAGACAGTAGTTATTAATCACTGATGGAATGGGATCTGTTTTAGGAGAAATGAGGCTACAGTTCAAAGGTTTTTTGCCATTTTGATAGCAGATGTGTTTAAGAATACAGCCTCAGTCATTTGCAGGAAGATGTTTCTTCACTGTTCTCATTTCCTTTGTTCCTGTTTTGACTCGTCTCTATTGTTCATCTTTTGGAGATTTTAAATTACTGTGATGATGCTGAAATGAGTTACTAGAGGGTTAAACTTTGAAAAGTTAGTGTGTCTGGCTAGTTTTGGCATTAATATACAATGAATGAGTTAAAATGTACCAAGTTTCAGCAGCTTTCCTTGGTGCTCTGGGTGGGTTCTCCCAAGCATATTTTCTCTTCATAGGAGGTGTCATTAAAATAATCTGAAGTGCAGCAGAGAATGTAGAATTCTTCCTTCTCTTTCTTTGTAGAACACAGATTTGACCAAACATAGCCCTGAGTAACTTAATCTGATCAGACCTTCTTTGACCAAGGGTTTGCACTAGATGATTTCAAGCTTGCTTCTAGCCTGGATTACTCCATGATTCTGCGATCTACAAAATGCACTGATTTAGGATGTGTAATGAAGTTGAGGATTATCCCTGCATTGGGAAAACCAGCAAATGCTGGTGATATGAGTGCAGTCATCCTAAGATTTTCCGTCTTTCCAAAGGAAAAATAAAATTTTCAGAATGAAGTGTATAGAAAATTTGTACTCAAGTGTTCAAGTGACAAAATACTTTTGTAACAGGAAATTTAGTAAATATCAGGAAACCTTAAACTGGGGAATTGTAAATTGCAGGCAAAATTCAATCCAGAGCACTATGCAAAAAGAAATTATGTGTACAGTTTTCCTGGAACTAGGGGAGTGTAGTTTATTTGTAGTAATAAACTTTGTAATCTAACTTGTTATGTTAGTCATGTTACTTTACTCTGGGCTATCTTACTACCTACAGTAATGTCATCTATAGCTGTAGCAATTACTGACCATGAGTGATGATTTTATAATCTTGTCTTTAAATACCCATTTTCTAAATGCATAAATATTTTTATCAAGTTAAAGAAAAAAGGAAATTTTAACTGAAAGGACCAGTTATTAAGGTAAGATTAAATTTAAAATTGTTTTCTCAGTAAACATGTAAAATATATCTGACACGCATCTGACTGATTTTTGCAGAGTTGACTTTTGAAAAATCATTTTCCATTATTGAAATTTGATGTATTAATGCCGAAATATGTTTTTGCAGCAATTCAAAATGAAGACCCAAAAATGTGTCCTTTTTTCTATTCTAAAACAAAAATATTATTTAATATACATGAATACTAATTTAGTTTGAAAATCTATTCAAAACCAGTTATGAAAATAAATGGGGAGACAATGTTTCTTGTAAGTTATTTCAGGTGGTGATAAAATCATTAAAACTAGCCCTAATATTGATTTCAGCCAAGCAATCAGAAAGGTATCATGTAATCATATTTGACCTGCAAGCATAGAGATGTAGAGAGAGTTCTATAACAGAGCACAGAAGGAGTGCAGGAAGAAACATCATGGCTGCCTGGGCAGGAGCCCAGAGTCTGGCTGAGCCAACTTTTTGACATAGAGTTTCAGGCTCAGATCCATAGGTATGTAAATATATAATTGTTTAACTTTATCTGGTAATGTTGCATGGCCCAACTCTATGTGCTTGAGTTTCTGCTGTTTCATGGGCCACAGCATCACTATGCCAGGCACATTTTACAAAATGGATTGCCTCTCTTTTTCTGTTTGTTTGTCAGTATAACTTCTGAACATTACCAACCTTACCAACTTCTGTTTGTTTGTCAGTATAACATTTATTATAAAAGACCAAGTATATTCATTCATTCTTGTTTGGTAATGTTTAGGTAGGTAATTGTTCAGTATCTCTGAGTGTAATTAAGAATTAATTAAAAATTCTGTAGCTTTCACCTCTATTTTTGATATCTTCTGAAGGAAAATAAAACAATTATAATGAGACCATATCAGACCGCTTCCAAATGCAGATTAGTGATCCATAATGTAGCTCACCCAGCAGTGCAGAGGTAACTGAAAGTTACTTAGTTGTGCTTAAGTTCATCACCCAAACATTTCTGTGGAATCAACAGAGATAAATGGGCCTCCAAGAAGAGTGATTCTCTTCATTAGAAAATAGGAGCACTGAAAAGCCTGAATCTTCTGTAGAAAATCTTTAGTACCTACAAGCTGTGAACACTGGAAAAGTATACTGGTTAAAATAACAAGACAGAATTTTCCTGGACTAAGGATAGTCTACACACCTCCTTTTTGTTATGCTTTCCACCTGATCATGCACCCCTTGTCGTATTTCTTTATGAAGTATTGGACAAGACTGACCGTTGTACTGACACAGTGTGGCTATCCTTACATTCAATGCATTTATTACCTCACAAATGTAGAATAATTTAGGAACAGAAGCTTATCATTCATGTACATGTGGTGGCAAACTTCATCCAAAAGAACTCAATGCATACACACAGTTTTGTCAACTGTTCTGGAAAAGGCAAATAATAAGCGTAACTCCACATCTAAAGCATTATATTTTGTCTAAGTGGCATGAGATGAAGATGTTCTGTCTGGAGACAATTACAAAGAGCACTGAAGTAATTACATCCATCTTTTCGATCAACTTTTTTTTTTCTGCTTTTCATTATATAATTTGTGTGTGTAAATTTAATCATCTTGGTGGCTGATGAATTAAAAATAAATAAATAGGGATGTGTTCTGTGGTTTATACATAACTTGTCAAGCCGAAAGGTTGGAAACATATTTCTTCTTTCATTCAAAGGAAAGCAGCTGATACAGGATACATTTCTTTATTTTCATGTGACAGCATATTTCTCCTTAGCTGTGGGTGGTGAGTTGCACTGTGGTGTAGATCTGCCTTATACAGGAAATAAATATGTGAGATAATTGTACAAAGGAGGAAAAATTACAGGCAGAGGAAGTGAGGAAGAAAAAAGTTTTTCTGACATCTGTTCATTGCATTACAAAGGATCAAATTCAGTGATGTGCCAGACCCCTCAAGTTATGAAACTTTCAAAATATTCCTTTTATAATTTCTTAATCTCTGCTTCTCTTAAACTTCAAGGCTGCTCTCTGCTTATATTTTTAGATAATTTTTGCATCCTTAAATTAGAAAAATATATTTCCCAAATCTCAATTCTTACATTTTAAAATAGGTACAGCTGATACCTATTCTAACAGCTGGTGCTTTTAGAAATGTGATAAATATCAAATGTGTTTATAATGAACATGTAGGAAATGACAGAAGAAAAAATTAATTCATATGCAGGATATTTGTGTTTATTTTCTGAAATTATTTCAGCAGATAAGCACCTGTCAGACATGGTCATGGAACTAAAAAGTAGAGAAGTCAAGAAACTGTAAAATGTATAGATGTTTCCCCAGTGATGAAGTATAGAAAAATGACACTGATGCTTAATTATATTTAGCATTAAAAAAGTTAACAAACTCTGGCCAACTGAAAAAAGCCTGATACATAGAACTCATTCTTGGATTTAAGCGCATGCAGTCTGGGAACGTATCAATCCAGCTGTTTTTTGATTGTTGTTTTCATTAAGAAATGAAATCACCAAAGCTCAGAGACCAATCACTTACTTTAAAGAACATCACTGATTCTTCTTTTCTGTATGCTAAACAGAAATCTCCTGCTTGGCTTCAAGAGCAAAGCACCAAAAGAAATAACATTAAAGGATTGCAGGAGAAGGATCACACTTTTCTATTGAAAAATGCACCCCTTACATATCACCTGGTGACAGATTCGGGCTTTTCTAGGAATCAGACCAGAAGTCAGGTCTTTCAGTTGCTCATTCTCGTTGCAGTGACCCATGGATATTTCAAACAGATAAAGAAAACAGCTTGCATAGAGTTTTTAAAAACAAGTTGACAACAGTGGAACAAAAATCAAACAGACTGCATTTCCCTGATGGTATGGAACATTTACTCTGACTTCCTTCTCAGAGTGCATGATGAGTTCTTTTCAAGAGTTATCCTAAAAATCTTTCATTGTTACGATCTTATACAAGCTTGTTAGGTAAATGTCTGGTGTGCTGAAAATTTGAATTTTCTTAACTGCAGCTAAAAACATTTAGGCTGACATTTGTCTGTTTTATTTACAGTGTAGAAATAGTTAATATGCTCTTCTTAAAGACAGTGCCAATGTCTGCTTTTTAAAAAGTAAGAGAAAAAATTAACCAGTGAAGTACTAAAGTGGAAAAAGCCCAAACCAAACTATTAAGTGCTTTATATTTTAATTTTGCTGGTGGAAGAGTTTTCATACATAATCTCCATCATGATGGTAGCTAGTGCTATTAGAAAATGTAATTAGCTATTAACAACTACATTTGCAAAGAAATTTTTTTCCCAAATAGACATATTTGCAAACGCTTTATGTGAACTATCTTGCATGAAACCTTATTATTTTGTGGAGTGTTTATTTGGGAAAAAAAAAAAAAAAATGGATTACGGGAGATGAAGTATAATGCATCAGAAGATAGCTTAATGGAGGAATACCCATATTTGTCTAGAAAATCGCTGGTTTTGTTTATTATAAAAAATGAATCCTCTGTGGTCAAAGCAGAGACAGATGAGCAAAGTGCATTCATGGAAACCATTGCTGTACTCAATACAGTGCTGCTGTTACTTATTTGTCTTCTGTTTCATACTTCAAGAGATGCATTTTCTTCATTACTTCCATTTGCTGTTGCAGGAAAAATGTGCCTGAACTTGGAATCTTTTGTTTCTCAGGCTAATAAAATCCACTTGCATCTAAACATATGATTAATAAATATGAATTCTGGAAAAAAAAATAAAGTGTACAAAGCATCTCATTATTGAATAAAAACCTGGATTCTAGATACCAAAGAAGAATACAAACATTCAGAAATGCCAAAATCTAACTTTTAAATGTACTCTTATTTACTTTCTGAAGGACGACACTGAATGCCTTGTAGCCACTGAGAATTATTAAACTTTATGACAAATTCTTAAATACATTTTCAAAGAAACAACAAGAGTAACAAGAACTAGCCTCATTATAGATGGTGTGAATACTTATGGAGCTTTTCTGTTTGGTTGTTGGTTTGTGGTTTGTGTTTCTGTGGATTTTTTTCCCCACAGGACTAGAACTCTGATAGTGAAAAACACAAAGTGGCAACACATCCAGGTTGGTTCAATGAAAAGAAGTTTGAAGTCTGCTATTAAATTCAAAGGAAAACAAATGAGGTCTCTAAGCCGGTGAAAAAAAAAAAAAAAAAAAAAAACAAAAAAAAAAAAAAAAAAAAAAAAAAAAACAAAGCCAAGAAAACCCCATAGAAACAATATATACTCATTAAATAAAAGGTGAGGAAAATATCTTCTAAAAGCATTCTGTCTTTAATAATCTGCAAGTATATTAAATTTTTTACAGGTTTGGATTTATTATAATGTCAACATTTTTCCCTTTTTGTTGTAACTTCTGTGTCTGACCTTAGAGAAATAGCAGCCATCTTCTTTACAGCATATTTAATCTATGCTTTGATTTCGCTGCTTACTTGATGATGTCTTGCCTCTAACCTTTCTACAAAGAAAAACCAGGGGACTATCTAGCCATGTGTAAGTGGTATGACAAGCTGTGAAATAAGAAAATATAATCCTAATGACACTGTGTCTCGGGATTAATATAAACTGAGTGTCATAAACTGAATTTCACTATCCAAAATAGTGTAGGATAAATTTCACCTCTGTTTCTTTTCTGTTGTTGGGAAAAAGCTCAACTAGTGTAATATGTCAATAAAAGATAACATCCCCTAATCAATCTGGACAATGACATGTGAGAATGGAGTTGTATTTCTGTCCCATTCTCTCTTCCTACCTGCTTGCAGCCTTTTCTCCTCTTCTAATTTTAATATAGCTACATGGGAAGTTCTGTTAATGATAAGATGCTGAAACTGATGTGTCATTTCTGTGGCATAGCATAGTCCATGCTGAGAGTTATGTCTAGGTATAAATCTGCTCTAAAAATTGATTAAGAATAAAGTATATATTTATATTTGACAGATCTGCTTGTGCATAGCTGTTTGCTTAAAATTATCTCTATTAATTTAAATAGGTTTTTTCCTGTCCCTCATTTGTCCCTCGCAAGATCAAGACAGGTATAAAAAGGGAACATCATCATGTTTGTACATTGTCAGAAGAGCTCTTAATTTCTAATTACATAGCCACATGCTATCCTGCGCTGCCATAACTCACTGAAATTACTGAGATGCCACCCAAGCTATAATTTGGTTTGCATAAAATTGTTCTTGTTGTTGAGGATGAAAAAGTCTGAAATAAGATTAGGTAGACAGACTATCATTTAGAAATGTAACCCATTGGATTTCACTCAGAGAAGCACATCAAAAAATGGGCACTCTACAGCAATACTTCTAATACCAATGATTTGCACTACTTAATTCTTTCATGCTTTGGATTATTTTGTTTCTAATTAGTTGTTTTCCTGTTACACTTCAACATTATAGTAAGAAAATCAGATTAATTAAAGGTCTGAATAACTCTAGAAAAATGTTTTTGTTCTTTTTTTTTTCCTAGAAATAACACTTCTTTCCATAAACTGTGTTCTGGAAGGCAATAGTAATTTTTTTTTAAAAAAATTCAGATAATAGTAATAGTAGCATTTAAACAAGCAACAAAATCAAAAGAATTTTATTACAATAATAGGAAAGCAACAGAAACTCTCTGGATTTCAAAAGGGCTTTCCCTTTTGACTTCTTGTTTTACACAGAAAAGGCTCAAAAATAATGTAGGTTGGCCCAGTCTAGGATACTAGAGAAGTGATCAAATTTGTGTGAATTTGGACCAATCCCAGAATTAGTGAAGTAACTGGGAAGAGTTTCTGGTCAGTGATTGCCTGAAGCCCTATCTACATTGTTGCCCTTAATTTTAAATAGAACAAAAAAAAAGTCTTGATTATCCATTAAAATTATTAATGTTTATGCTATTATAAACCATCTGCTGTACAGGTTATTTCTTCCATGCAACTAGTTCAGCAGCATATGATAATCTATTATCTGATACAACTTGCACTTTCATAATTAAAATTGTGTTATCAAAAATCCAGAGAAATTGCAAGACGTGCAAATAACAGAATTGAGTTTCTATTAAGGTGTTTAAATGGTACATTCTCTTGTTATTCATACATCTTTGTTAGAAATGTGCATCTTTGGAATAATGTGTACTTTATGCTATAAATAAATAAAAACTTAGCCTGAATTTATTATGAAATGTTAGGTAGATAGTTTATGATTTCTCAGTGAATATTTTTGTTAACTTAAATCTTATTTAATATTATTGTCAATTTCTCTCATACATACTTGAATCAATCCTGCTAACCTACTATATATTATCTGAAATCTGGATATTATGAAGCATCTGAGCCTTTGGATGTTTTTATAAACTCATATGGGAAAACCCATTACATTTTCTTCATCAGTGACATATGGAACAAATTAAAATGAAACATTTTTATATTGTTTTGCTTAGTGTAAATTGAAAAGCTAGATCATATCTCAATCAAAATGTTTTTGCTCTCCTAGAATTGGCAGACCTCTTCAATGTATTTGAGATTCTCCAGCTATAATATGTCTTTAAACTTTTGAACGTTTATGCCTATGAAAGAGATTTCATAAAATATAACAATCATGAAAGCTGACAAACCTGGGTATGGCCACAGGCAAATTTGGAATCACTAACCATTGTGTCACTTTGCAGTGATGCAGTCATAAAATAATACTATGTCAGGATATGCTGATTTGATCTACATTTCATCTGGAAATTGCAGTAAACCTGTAATGCACACACAAAGAGAGAACAGCTAGACAGAAGGAGAGAAAACCTCAATGCTGACTTAGCTCCTCTCTACTATAGGCAAAACACAGATTAATCCATTTTTATAAACCAAAAGTATTCCTGAACATCTTGTACAGCATTTAATCAGATGAACTGCTCCTTTGATAAATCTGCAAGTGACCATGGAAAAAAAACTTCAGTTAACCCACAGGTCTCAGTGAACAGAAATCCCTTGGAGAGAGTTTTTGGGATGGTATTTTTGCCAAACATAGTCTGTGTTTAACCTTTGTAAATGTCTATATATGGTCTGTAAGCATTTTTTGCAACTACTGTGTTGTAAAATCAATCTAGCAGTCTAATCCAGAACAGGTGTCCTGTGAATGCCTTTGCAAGATTAACATAGAGAGCATAGCCTTATGGACGATTTCAGTAACTATGATTAGCATTAAGAAGCAAATCCCCTTCCGTATTCTTGGTGTGAAAGGATCCCATTTCAGCACATGTGCTGCTCTTCCACACAAGAAAGGGAGCAGGATGTGGGGTCAGGCTGAAGTGGCAAGGCTAAGCTGGAGATGGAAGAATCAATGTGCTGCAGTGCAGGAGGCAGCAGTCAGCAGAAAAATGTCATCAATTTCATAAATTCTCCATTCAAGATATCCCAATAACTAGTAATCAAGAAATGTCATAGACATTGCATAGACTCTAAATGAGCTGTTTTAATGTCCTGTTCTTGACAAATTTATTTCATTTTCTGAAAAGTTAATAGTAAAATGATCCAAAACAGTCTCATGGTGAAAATTTGAAGAGATAAATATCACCACATGAAGAATTTTTTAATACAGACAAGCAGATAAAACACTTTCTGGATTTAAAAATCCTACAGATTTTAATCAATCAGACAGAAAAAAGTTTTCAAATACCCAAAATTATTAAAATGAGGAAATAATAAGTTACAGTAAATGTTACTCATGCTTTTAAAATGAACTAAAACAAAATTCTGACTTTTCAAGGAGGTTTTATTATGAATATTTTGATTTGTAAAAGGTGTTTTGTTGATAGCATTTTTGCTCTCATGTGTTCCCTGTAGATTTAACCTAAATTTTTAATACAATTAATTTAGCAGAAAACAGACATTTCCCAAATGCTCGTCTCTGGCTGTGGCCACATTCTGTTCTCATGGGAACTATACAGTGCATAAACCCCACAGGCCCCCATTCCAATGCCAGCTGCAGTTCTTTAGATTTGCTTTTGTTAATATTAATACCTGATAGTATATAAATGCCTCTGCATTAAACTATAGTCTTTTTTACATACAATTTTAAATTAAAATAATTTATAAAAGGGATAAAGAGAGTTTAAAAATATTATCATATTGTCATAATTTCTTAAACTGCAATCAGAAATAATTTCTTATTATCTAGTTGATCCAGCTGGATCCCACAATACCAGACGATTTCCAATTACTTAGGATAGAAATGAATACATCCCAACAATAGAAGTTGGGCTAAATCTTCATTTATGCTTTTAGTAACCATTAGTGTATTGCTTTCAAAGGAAGATCTCCCTGCATCCAATGAGCTCCGTGAAATCCTGTGACAAGGAGTTCAACAGCTTTGTTGCAGCAGCAGAGGATAGCTTTTGGGGTTTGTTTTGAACCTGAGTCCTAGCTCTTTAGTTGATGTTCCCTTGTTCTTCTGATGCAAAAGACACAACAAATGAAAAAAAGAGGTCTCTCAGCATCTCCAAGCCCCATGCATTTGTGAATCTCTTTGATAATATTTCTTATAACTGTCTCTTCTGAAGAATAAGAACTCCTAATTTAATTAGTTATTCCTCCTATGGAAGGTCAACACTTCTGATATTGCTTGGAATCACTTCCTGGTATTTGACATTAAATCAACACAGAATATATAGATGTATCATGGATTTATATGGTAGAATGGTCCTGTGATGTTTCAAGTTCTCTTTCCTTACAATCTGTAACCTTTGGTTTGCCTTTTTGACCACCTTTCAGTGCTAAGTTGATGTTTTGTGGCAAATGTTAGTCATCTGCCCAACATTTTGCATTTGATATAATTATTATCTGATCTCCCACCTCTTGCCAAGTGCATCACTTGACAATCATCACCATCCAGTTAAACTAGACTTTTTACTTCCCAGGTGCTCAGTTTTTAAAATCTTTTTGCAATTCTGTATGCAAAACCACCTTGAAACTAACTGTCACCAACAGACCTTGTAAGCTTTCTAAGTAAGTAACTTCTCCAGTTTTCCAGGTTATTTGCAGACATATTCAACAGCACAGGTAGAGCACCAGCTCAGATAGGATCTAGCTGAAAGTCTAAAATAAAAGCCAAAACAAACAAACAAACCCAAAACCAAACAAAGAACAACCAACTAACCAACAAAAAAAAATGATAAAACAAAATTAAGTATGACATGATATCTTTATTTCTTAATAAACTCTATCACTGGCTACAACGTGTTCTTAAACTAGGGAGAGAATATGGCTCAGACAGGCAGTAGCTTTAAAAGGAGGGATAAATAAAATTTAAAATCTGTTTGAAGTTCAGAGACAGCTGATGTGATACTCAGCTTACTTGGCTACCATGGAAACCCCATGATTTATTACTAAGCTATGATTGTTAAAACCACCTGTGGGGAGAAAAAGCCCAAACAATAAAATAACCCCATAGCTTTATAGAAGCTTATTCCACTGTTTATTTACAATTAGTGTAGGTATAATCAAGAATAATTTTGTCTTGATTATTTCCATAAAATATGATTTATAATTATACCTGGGAATGGTTATTTTTGGTCATTTCCTTATAACAGAATAAAAATTTTATCCTGTCTTGGAATCTTTCATGAGCAGATTTTATAACCAATTAAGCTGTTGGTCTGAGATTGGATGGGAAATATTAAGGCCTGTATATTTAATCATGCTGAAAGTATTTTTTTCAGGTATTTATTTCCAGTTTATGTGTAGCAGATATGTGTAGCAGAATAGAATAAAGACAGCAAAGTAGTGAAAACAGAAGTCATTGTCACAAGCAAAACAGATTAATTATTGAAGGGACAGAAAAACTCCTTCAAATCAGCTCTCTTTTCCCCACCATAGATGAGTGAGATATTTTGATGAGCTTTTGTGTAGTATGAGAATGTTCTCTCCAAATTTTCATTCCAGAAATGAGTCTATGGCATGCAAGGTGGGTGACCAGCAGTTTGTTTGAGAACAGGTACAGTAAGAACCATCTTCTAGCTAGGGTGTGGAATCCTTAGGGGAAAATGGAAGGTGCAGGGAATTCTTTAAGACCCAATTCACTGCAGTGTTTAGTGTGAACTCCACCAGGGGCAATTAAACACAATGACTCAATCCATGCACATCAGCCCATGGGTGATTCTTCATTAACAATTCATGTCCTTAATGAGCTGTCAGCTCAGACATGTCAGCCCATGTGGAATCCTTATTTTTTCTTCTGGCTGTTCTTCACTAGGCAAAGGCAAAAGAATGATGAAATGGAGCAAATTGTGCATGATTTTATTTCCAGACATATTTCTGTAATGGAGATTAGCCAGAAAGGTGTTTTAAAGCTTGCTGAACTGGTATTCAGCCTTTGGCAGGAGCAGCTAATAAGGCAATGACCTCAAAAGAGATGTGTGCACCAGCAATGTCAGAGCACTTTTTTCAGGTAGGTAAGAGTTTTCACCTCACCAGGAATTTCTGGGGTGATAGATACCTGAAATTAAGCTTGTCATTAGGGTCTGTGCAAGTCTGAGCAAGCACTTGATGAAAGGTTCTCCTGCTGCTCTTTCTGGTAAGTAGCAATGCTTCTACTACACGTTTCACCAGTGGGTTGGTATCTTTTTATTTTATTAAAGAGAGTGGCATTGCTCTTAGGCCAGAAATATGGGAAAGCAAAAAATTCATCACAGATTTGTTGAGAGATGTGAAGGCAGCTGAATCCAGAACTGCTGGTCCAAAAATGTGGTCCACTTTCTGGACACTTGGGAAAGGCTTTAGTGAACCAGAGGATGAAGTCATGATTCCTCTTTTATTGCAGAAACACCTGGAGTAGAATTTTCTCCAGTAAGCAACACAGCTCCTAGGACACTGTGATTGCTGAGGAATGTAGGGAAAAAAAAAAAAAAAAAAAAACAAAAANAAAAAAAAAAAGCTATCCTCTGCTTGCTTCTCTTGAATCTCTTCACCTACTTCAACTCGGAGTACTTCTGCCTCATTCTATTTTTCTAAGCCCAATACTCTAGGAACAATAGTGAGCAGTTTAGAGTGGATTTCAGACAGATTTAAGACCCAGGCTGCTTGCTGGGTTAGATTAAAGAAGCAAGGAGCATTTCAGGAGCTGGTAATTGACTTTAGAAGAGGATTTAGTAAGACAGCAAAAGAGAGTGCTGTGACTGTCACCAAAACCGTGTGATTTGAAGTACAAGTGGCATAGAGCTTGTCCCACCTAAACAGCAAGTACAACCCAGCACCTTGGACTGCTTAAATGTGACATTAATTGTTAGGAGTTCTTTATCACATTGGATTATTACGGAAGAATTCTTCAGCCACAAAGGAAAACTATGCTTCAGTGGAGGAAATCGGTGCAAAAATCACAGGACCTCCTCAGTCAGGGACCACACAAGCCAATTTGTTTCAATTGCAGTGCCTTCTGCATAATCTGTGCCAATTCTTACTAGCTGAATTTTCCTGTGGATGAGGCAATGGGCTCCACAGTGGTACTTTCAGAAGTTTTGGAGAAGCTCCCACTGTCTGGCTGGGGAGACAGGAAGTTTCTAGAACAGTTGTTATTATCGCATAGTTCTAATTCTGGGATTTGACCGTATTTAAATATTCAGAGAAAAAGCTAATGGAGAGAAAGTTAGGATGAGCATAAAAATGTGCTTTATGTAGATTCTTCCTCAGCCTTCAGTCTGGAGCTGCTTTGGTGGATCTGTTTCTCAGCTGGGTGCAGCAGGGGACCTTATTCTGATATCTGAATGGGCTTGCTCTGGGAGATAGCAAAGAAAATATATCTCTATATACACTATAATTTACAATGTGATCTCTCCTTCCTCTTCTCCTCCCCCTCCCCCTCTTGCTCCTTCTTCTCCTCCTTATCCACATCCTCCTCCACACAGTCACATTCTGTGGTCAGCATTTGGGCAATGAATTTTGTCAGTAGTGATTGCACATGATAACTTTTAGCTAGGAGGAGGTCAGACCTGATAAGGAAGGGTAAGACTGAGGTTAGTAAGATTTAAGAAATGCAAGGCAGGTCAGCCACCCTGAAGAGGGAAAACTAACATTTCCTTCCCCTTCCTCTGAAGGTCCTTCCTCAAAGGAAGTACTCTGAGAATATGAAAAGGATAGAGAAAGCAGGAGACAACTTTTCCCATGATGACTGATCCATGCCACGAGAAAGAGTGTGAGGTTGCAACTATGATCCATGGAGACCTTGGGACCTTGCAGCATCTGGGTAACGATGTATGTGTCAGCAGAAAGAGCTGGATGATGGCAATGGCACCTGAGGTTATGATGTACTAGATGCTAGTGTGAGTTTCAGAGACTTAAATGCAGAGAGGTAATATAAGTGGGGCATGGCGGTGGGGGGTGTGGGGTGGAATCACAGTATTTTTTTCATATGCTTTTTTCTTATTTAGGTAATGAAGAACAAGCAAATGAAGGTCAGGATATTATAAGGAGCAAATTTTTAGTCATAATTTATCAGGGATGAATAAATGAGTGGCAGAAAAAGAAAGTGACTGTCCAATTTATTTAACTTTTAAAAAGACTTTGATAAGGTCAGGCTAGAAGCTACCGAAAGATGCAAAAGATCTTTTGCTCTCTGGATTTTAAATTGTTCTACTTTTAATACTGTAAGGGATTTAGAAGACTATATTGTTGTCTATTTCTGACTTTAAATAAAACTAAGATTTAGGTGATGACATTATTTAATGTAATAGTGAGAGGTTTTATGGGTTTCCCTTTTGTCAGTTGGGACTAAAAATACAGAACCAGACTCGCCAGTAGTGCCCACTGACAGGAAAAGTGGAAATGGGCACAAACTGAAACCTCAGTTTGAAAATATTTAAACATCAGAAGATGGCTTTATTTCTTTGAGAGTGGTTGAACACTGCAACAGTTTGTTGAGCTGTTCCGGTTTTAGACCAAAAGAGAGGGTGAAAACCAATGCTGACGCACTAGCAGTGTGTTTTGGTTTGAAAGACAGGTATCTGCTGGGGGGGTGGGGAGGGGTGGGTCAAGGCCTCCCTAGGAATGGAGAATTCAAATCCCCTCCCTCCAAATTGTTATAATTTAGAAAATTACAGGGGCTTTCAGGCAGAGGTATGGGGATAGGAATAACAGTTCTTTGCTAGTATGTATAACAAGGCAAACAAACAACAGCATTAATAATAAACAGAACCAGGAACCTTGAGGGGCTTTGTTTCACGCAGCCCGGGGCAGTCTGATCTCCTAGGACTCTGAGAGCACCAAGCTGGAATGGTGGAAAATCCTGGGCTGGTGGCTGGAATGGCAGGATGTCCCTGACAGGCAGGGATGGGATGTCCCAGCAGGGCAGGGCAGTGTGGGGCTACAGCGTAGCAAAAAGAGCAGCGCCAAAAAAGCCACGATGGCGGGACAGGGCCGGCCCAGCTCCAGCNAAAAAAGCCACGATGGCGGGACAGGGCCGGCCCAGCTCCAGCAGGGCACGAGGAGGAGCTCAGAATTTGCAGCAGCCACAGCCCTTTCTTTTACCTGCCTGTTATTTCCCCCTCCCGACTTTTGACCACCTCTTTGTTTTGGTCAAACACCAATAAGCATGCAGTAGTTAGTCTCCTAGCAACTTACTGAGAAAAATTCTCTAAGTAAAAAGGAACAAATCTAACACCCAACACAGTGTAATCAGCTGGTCCTATCTTATGCTAAACGTTACACCATAGAAGATGTGGCATCTCAGTCTTTGGAGATCCTCAAAACTCAACAGGACATAGTCTTGAGCAACCTGTGCTAGCTCGCCATTCTTTGAGCAGGAGTTAAGTTACGCAGTCTCCAGACACCCCTTCCAACCTTAATGATGCTGTGATTTTGTGAAAGTTTTCACTAGATTGGAAAAAAATTAATTAGTTTTTTTGGTGATTGGTTAATTCATGGTTTTATGATGATGTTGTTTTGATGAAGGGTGAATTATGTTTTAATAATAACAGCGTTGTAATAAGTAAAGAATAAAATTTACACTTCTCAAGAAACTAAAAGCTCCAGATGGGTGCAGGGCTGGAGGATTTCGCAAGAGATTTCCCTCGCCAACCGGGCAGGGATGATCAGCATCTGACAAGGACTGATGGCCCAGAGATGAGTCTTATCTGGGACATTAAGGGTGCTCCAAGAACCTCCAGCACCCAGGAAATC
>VWYO01011098.1:0-11329 GCA_013400275.1 Rhadina sibilatrix
AGGGCAGGGCAGGGCAGGCACGGGAGCGGAGCCGGGCAGGGCTGGGCGCGGGTGGGTCGGGCAGGGGCGCAGGGACGAAGCGGCAGGGTGGCGGTCAGGGACACGGGGAGGCAGGGCAGACACGAGGGTGAGCAAGGGCCAGCGAGGGCAGGAGAGCCNCAGTCCAGCCTTGCAGGGCAGCCCGTGGGTGCAGACCCTCGGCCGTGGGAGTGGAGAAGCCTCTCTGGGCAGTGCAGGGTCTGCTGCTGTCCCATGGAAGCTGTGAAATGGCTGCCAGGCAAACTCTCCCCACAGACAAGGCTTTCCCCCACCCTCTACCTGCCTCCTGCAAGGGCACCTGTGCACCTTCTCCCCTGTGTGCCTCTGACAATCAGTGTTGAGAAACTCAACAAATCAAAACTCAACTGGCTCCTCACAGGGACCCATCCACCACTTTGGTTCAGAGGTCAGATTTCACTCACATGCCTTTAAAGACGGAGCCCTAAGCATTAAATAGGCATTAGAAACCAACTGTAGGTGACAGGAGTCAGTTGAAGGTGATGAGAACACACTTGGCAGAGCTTGTCATGTGGCAGGCAGCTCCTTCTCCTTCCTGGAGAAAGTACAGTACTAGTGTCATTTCATTTTTCTTTTTATTTTTATTTTTAATTTTAATTTTTCTTTTTTCTTTTTCTTTTTCTTTTTCTTTTTCTTTTTCTTTTTCTTTTTCTTTTTCTTTTTCTTTTTTCATTTTTTTCATCTTCACTTACAACACTGAAGTTACTGCTGGTAACCCAGTTTAGAAGGAGATGATTCAAAAGTCCCGCAGGGGTTGGTCTCAAACATTCACACTCCTCACCCTCATTGAAGGTGTTCCTGGATACCTGTCCTCCAGGCTCAGCAGAGACCCAAGCTTTCCCTGTGGCATCACAGGCCACAGTGAGTGGGGGAATAAATGCCTTCAGTAAAGATGTTATTTTGTAGTTCTTTACAGCACTTTCTTTTCTGAGCTGAGTGGCTTCTGCCCTGTGTAGATCCACCTCTGCTTTGTGCCACTACCCAGACATTTTTGTCAAGCCCTAAGGATGAAAGAAGTTTACTGATGATACCTTTCATACGTATTTTGGGCCAAAAGAGGAAACTGGAAATGGAGCAGTGATGAAAAGGAGTCTGGTGGGTGTAATGCCCTTTTGAAGAGTGCTTCTTACAGAAGCCAAAACTGTTTCTCATCGTACTGAAGGTAGTTATTCTTTACTGCCTTTTTGTCAGGTTCATGGCTGTATAGAGGGCAGCTGTAATATTTTTCAGTATTTTTCAATATTTTTTCTTAATTTTTATGACAGGGTTTATGCTCAGCCATACACGGTGGGACAGACCATACATTTTGTTTGCAGCTACAATTTTCTTTCCCAATGAGTTCCGTATGTATTCAGCCAGCCTAATCACTGAAGCACATGGACAGCTTTTCACAGTGGATATGTGAGTCTATCACGTTGGGTTTGCAGCCTAGGTTGATTAGCTGATTCTTTGTGTGAAATAGGTCTCTTGCCTTGATTGTACAACAACAAGAGGTTCATTTTGCTTCTTTCTTGCATCCATTTGAAGCTGTACTGGTCCCTAGTCTAGTGCTGAACTTCAGAATGTTTTTCATCCAGATAAGCTCTGTAAATAAGATTTATTTATTGCAGTCTATCTGCGAGCTCTTCTTTTTGCCATATTTGCTTATTTCCTTTCCGGGTTAAAATTATGTACATTTAAACCAAGGTTTCTCTTTAGTTTAAAATTGCAAATCCTGCATGTGAGATTTCCTGTTTGTTTGTCAGCCTTGCCAACATTTTGCTGAGGAACTTGTGAAAAGTAAGTGACTGCTGCTTTGCATAAAGATGGGCCTGCTTGTGGGGGATGTCTCCTCAACCAAAGCTTCTCAGGAAACCTTGAACAGTAGCTTCATTTTCAGTTGAACCTGAAACTGGAGAAAAGGTACTCCTTTGGGAAGAAATCTGGTGAGGTAGTGATGGGCAGCTCTGCTGGACTCTTTTGCAGTACTGATGGGGAAAAGGCACCTCAATGTCAGCAATTTCTAAGATACAGCTAAGAACTGGAAGCAAAGGCACAGAGATATTTTGACAAACCAGTGCTGGTGCTGGGGATCTTGCTTTTCTTCACCCTCAGTCCTCTCTGAATCTCCACTTTTGGGCCTCTGTCTGGCAGTCCTTATCCTGTCCCTAGAGCAGAAGTGGTAGTGAGGTATTTAGGATCTTTTTATGCTGTCCCCAACAACCCTGGGTTTGAGATGTCCATGTACCTGCACAAATGCTACCCAGCTTACTTTCTTGTGCCTACAGGTGCCCTTTGGCAGACACAAGCAGCTGTTCTGCACTGCTCCAGCATGTTCAGGAAGAGAGAGAGCAGAGCTCTTGGCTGGAGAGGGTGAATGAGAAGTGCTTCTGTGAGCTGTTTCTCTCTTTTCTTTCTTAAAGCAGGAGAGCTCTGCAAGTAACACTGTCTCAACTCCCAGATAGTTCTCCTGCTCAGGTGGGGTGGAGCTGGTTTGCCAGGACTGTGGCCAGTCAGATTTTGAATATAGTCAAGGATGAAACCTCCCTAAACTTCCTGGGCAACCTGTGCCAGTGCTCAGTCACCCTCACAGTAAAGAGGTGAAAAAAGGCATCTGGGATCATCTCTCCTTTTCCTTGTCCCTGGGGAATCAAAAAGACATAGCCAGGCATCACCAGGGATTTTGGCAGACACTGCTTTGTAAAAGGTGAGCTGAGCTAAAATCTGTTCATGACGACAAGAAGCCAAGTATTTAAAGATCTTATAAGGACCTCAGAATAAACATCAAGCTAGAGGCAAGCCCCTGGGATCCTTATCCTGACAGGAAAGGCCCTGAAGCATCTGAGTTTGTGACTCAGCCCTGAACCAGGGTTAGCTTTCCTCCAGGTGTCCACATCTGGGAAAACAGCTTCCCAATCATTAATGCACATGAGATTGGAAAGCCTGACAAGGAGAGCTCCAGTGCAGTAATTGCATGCAGCTAGAAAGGACTTGGAATGGGAATGAGACCCATTTGCTGGTTTTAGCAGACAGGAGGTCTTCAGTTTGGGATTTTTCATTTCCTTTCTTGTTCTGTGTGGTTTTTGCCTTCTTAAGATTACAGCAGCTCTTCCATTACTGTAAGGACTATAAAATTTACTGTTCAAATAAACACCCTCAATCAACATGTAGCCAAGACAAGGAACATTTCAAAAACTTGAAGATAACCAAGTTATCTTTAAGGATAACCATGATGAACTCAGAATTACCATTTAAAGTCTTTAGTTAAGTGTTAAACATAGTCAGATTTCCTTGAAAAAACATTTCAAGAGTAATGCTCTGTGTAATCACCCCACATATGATACATCATCTTGAAATTTCAGGAACCCTTTGGTTGAAATTTTAACAGCTCTCCTTAAGAAATGCTAAACAGCAAATAATCTTTCCAGAAATACCATCCAGTGTAAACCTGTCAGACTATTACTTAGCTATTAACCTTTCTCGATGAAATTGTAATAGTGCTACTTAAAAGAATGCTGAATATCAGAAATATTTTACTAATACATAACAGATGGATACCATATCCAGAAATATTTGTACTGTAAACCAAAGCGCTAAGCAGTTTTACACTGAGAGGTCAAAGATGGGCAGGAAACTGTTTTCCCATCCCACAAAAATTTTAGTTTTCATATTTTCCTACTCTCATGAATATACAGAATATGAAAGAACCTGGAGTTTCCCATAGTAAACTTTTTCTAAGTTTTTATTTGTTTGATTTTTAATCCAAGCACTTATCCTCTACACACGGTACATATTTGTTATTTAGCACATCTTTCTTGGGTACAGACATCCTGTCCTGAGAAGGCTTCAGATTGAACAGTCAGTAGGTTTTCCTTTTGATCTCCATCTCCTTGACTGAAAACCATTTTCTTAATAGGTTAAAGAGTAAAAGGAAGTGTTAGAGCAAAGCTGTGACCTAACTGAAATAGAGATTCCATATGTCACATACCTTTTATAACTCTCTGTATGTGAGGATAACTGATTTTTCCATCCTGTTTACATTGCTGATTTCACTGTTGGACTTGATCCTGGGTGTAACCTTTATTTTTAAATAAATGAGGTTTGGGAAAACTTAGAGTTGCTGTTTTCCAGCAAGCTCTAAGTATGGGGAGTGGGATACTTGCACTTGGAAAATCTTTGTGAAGATGTGCTTTTTATTCATCTTGTATAATAGTTATAGTGGTGGCTTTAGCTGAAGAACGTTTCTATAAAAGGATGGAATTTCTAAACAATGTCTTAGTTCAAAATAGTTTTGTGAAATCTATTTACAGCTGAAAAAAGTACAGTGTCTTCCATGTAAGAATGAGTAGACATCCTGCTAAATGGTTATGTCATCGAGCAGGAAGATTTGAATGTGGGAGAGAACAAAATATTATCATGTGTATATCTATAGCATGAGAAAGAAGTAAAGCTGATGATTTATTTTTAATAACTATGAAGCAGTATGTTTTCAGAAAATTTTGATGTGGTGAGATGGAAGCAGAAACCTTGTGGTCAAAAAATGTTTCATCCTTCTATTATGAGAATGTGATGTAGCCAAGATGTGTTAGCAGTGATTTCTTACCACTGGCAGTTTGTACAGACTATCTCTCCTGACTGGCAATTACATGTACAAATAATACACTGCCTTGAAATTTATTCATTTATTCTGAACTACCACACTAATTTCCCCTCCAGATTTTTGACCAGAGCTTTTTATTCACTGAAGCATGATTTCACAAAATTTTTTGTTCTTCTCAAACAAGAACTGTGTCTCTTCTGTGCCTGTTCTTCACGAGGTGTAAATTCTACTTCGGGAGCACTGAAATGATGAAGTTAGAGGTGTTGTAACTTTCCTGTTAATTAAAGGCTTTAAATCCAGACAGGCATCTTTACAAATATAACTGTACATTTACATAGATATATGTTCAACTTCATTTGTACCTTCTAGAATCACTAGATAAAATTACATGGCCTATTCAGTCGATTGAGTTTTCATCAATAATCCTAAAATGCACTAGTTCATGTTAGGGCATTTTACATTTTTACATAACCAGCTTGCCTTTATTAAGTATTTACTACTTGTGCTGTTAATTAGTGGCAGGGATGTAATCTGCTTAATGTTGCTCTTTAAACACTTTGTCTTCATCTTTTTTTTTTTTTCAAAATATGATTTTTTTTTCAGTGACAAGAAACACTGAAAATTGCCATAGACACTGGTCAGGATTTTAATGTAGCAGTAAGCCTGGATACATTCAATAGCTGAAAAAAATTAGTCTATTATTTTTTTAATTTTAATTTTTCCTGTCCTTTAAAACTCTAAATCCTATTATTTCTTTGAACTAGGAAACCCAAGAAATATTACAGGTAAAGTTTTTTTAAAAGTTTACAAAAATACTTATTTTTTATCCAGGAAAAAGAGCTATTTAGAGATATTACTTTTCCACAAACACCCTGCAACATAGAGAACTTTTTCAAAATGCCTTCTGATGTTATTTTAAATTATATTTTGACAGTATTTTTTTCCTTGGGTTATCTTACCTCAGGAAGGACTCCTCTACCCAGTCAACCTGCTGAGAAAAAGCAGTGGTATGATTTTATAGCTGAAAAGCTATTCCATGATTGGGTTTTTCTGCCTACTTTTCTTTTTAAATTATTATTTTAAATTTTATTATGAGATACATGCTTTTATTTAATAATAAAAAGAACCCTGACAGAAATGCCTGGTTTGCTCTTATGTCCTTTAATCAACTTTGTTCCTGACGTGGTCACAGAACGGTGTCTGTGCTCACATGGGCCAAGGATGCAATGCCTGAAAGGAACCTTTAGGAAAGATGGAGAGGGATTATTTACATGGGTCTAGAGTGACAGGACAAGGAGGAGAATGGCTTTACACTGAAAGACAGAAGGTTTAGATTGGATATGGGGAAGAAATTGTTTCTTGTGAGGGTGGTGGAACAGGCTGCCTGGAGAAGTTGTGCCCCAGCTGTGCCCTGGGTGCCCCAGGTTGTATGTGGCTCTGAGCAACCTGCTCTAGTGGAAGATTCCTAGGTTGGAACTAGGTGATCTCTAAGGTACTTGCCAACCCAGGCCATTCTTTGACTCAATGGTTCCATGGTCCTGTTGGTTTTCCACCTTACCTAGTCCAGCTACCTTAAATACTGGACCTTAACAGAAACAGCTGTGTCACACTTTCCCCCTTAGAGCACCAAAGCGTGTTTGCCCCTGACATCCCCAAATCTCTTCAAGATCTGGATCTTCAGCCACTCAGGCTGCTTCCCTCCCACCCCACTGTTGAGACAGTCACATCATCTCACACTCTTTCCCCACAGCTTACCCTTCTCTGACCACCTTCAGAGCCTTTGAAACCTCTCTTTATCTCTTACTTTGCAGCATGGAAACAGCTCAGAATAGTGGGATGACAAGGAAAGAGATGATTGTGTGTGATTGTTCCCTCAATGTTCTTGTAGCAGGTTGCTTGTCTGTACCTGGTTGCGTGGCTTGCTTGATTTTCCTCCCTGGCTTTCTGTTAAGGTACAAGTGTACACTTCTACAGGGAAGTTTTACAACTATTTTCTCTACCTCCCTAGAAAAACATTAGCAAAATGTTAGCGCAGCATGATCCATAAAATTCCCAGTAGTTGCAGCCTTTTAATCTGATGTTGTAATAGATACACGTCCTGCCAACTCTAGCTAATTTGCACTTTGCATGTTTCCAGTATTTATGAGGACAAGGAATGCTGTGCCATGCTTTTCTCTCCCAATGGGTAAAGCCCCAAACTGAATCCATGGAGAAACACATGCCCGTGCACTGAATCATCATTGAATTTCTGAGAGATTTTAGCTGTTCCAGACCAGCCATGTTAATCTGGATGGTAGTTTAAGAAGGTCTTAAATTCCTGAATATGGGTCAATTTTAAGGCAAGTTTTCTTTGTGACCCAAGAATGAAGTGCACAATCTTCCTGAAGCAGCATGGATTGTTAATTCCTTCTTCTTTCATGTACATATACAATTTCTCTCTTGTGCTTGGAAGTGCATACTTATACAGACAATGTAAGGTATTTACAGTTAATAGGTTATTGGCATTTTTAATTGTTAGTCTTGACCAGACTTACTTGTTTTATTCTGCTTTCATTCTATTGCAGTTTGGTAAGTGTTTGAATTTAGTTTTAAAGTGAAGTTCCTTGTGATCATTCTGCATGAAGGGCACCACAGGGGTAATACGAGAATTATTGAACTGATTGAGTGACTACACTCCTCCCTGCTATATTCTCCTCTTCGCTGGTATTGAAAAGGAGGTGAGATGGAGAGCTTTGTAGATACTCTTTATGTTTTTGTTGTGTAGTCTATCATTTCTGTACTTACAGCATCAAAATAATTAACCAGTGGAGTTAAACTCAGTGCCAGGATAAAAAAATTAAATGTGTTTAACCAGACACAAAAATTAGAAGACAAAAGAAAGTCCTCAAACATTAAATTAGCACAGGTTAAAGAAGTTTTGAGCAGCATCTTCTGGGATGCATCAGGAACAAAAATGGAACTGCTTGTAAAATGCAGGTAAGTCTATCTCTGTGTAAGAGATAGTGTGCTGTGATTGTTAATGATAGTTGGGTGGTTGGTTGGTATTGATGACTCAAGAGTTGCCTTCCAATCTTATGTTAATGGACACATGAAAGAAATCTGTTTCTTGGAAAAATGTTCTCGGTGTAATAGAACAAATGGAACTTTCACATTTATTGATAAACCCTACAATTTTTATGCATAAACTGTTGGACTGTTAGAACTATGCTCTCAATACTATTAACTCTGATTAAAATGTATGTTCAAAACATTTATGACTAAGTGAGCACCTCTGGAATTCCTCTGGAATTCTTCTGGCATCCTTCACACTGTTGTAGGTGGTTATCTCATCTGAACTTGTAAATGGAGCAATTTTAAGGGGAGGTTGAGGTTAGATAATGCACACAGACTATTGCCAAGTGAATCTTTGACCTGCCTTCAGAATCAGTAGAAAGCAAATATTTTGCTGAAGAAATTGTATCAATGGATCTGTAACTGCCAAGAAGCTGCATTTCCAAGTAAAACACAAAATGAACTTCTGTTTTTTAATGGTTATTAAAAACCATGGTGTGTTTGGATATCCTACTAACCTGACCGAAGTCTGTCATAGGAATTATTTTTCTGCTTATGTTTCTCTCACTTCAACAGGGTTGTTCTCCTTGTTCCTCTCCTTAGCCAGAGGCTCACAAGTTTTTTGAGTGGTGAGCCACTTTTCAGCCTTTGCATGGCCCAAGTGCTTACCTGTAATAAACAGGTTTATCAGGTTTAGAATACCCCTGGGGCAGCTGTGGGTCTGTACACTGCTTGCACACTGCTTATTCTGACTTTCAGAATCAGTGTTAGAAACTTATTGCATTGCCAGGGCTGTTAAGAAAAAATTACCTTCTTTTGCAAGACACCTATAATTTGTGATCAGCTGCAATAGTCAATGGCTTAATAAACTTAATTTTTGCTGTATTTTGGTGTAAGGATACATAGAAGTTTTGTTGCTTATTTTTTTATTTTTGTAGAAGATCATTTGTCATTATTAGTACGTGTTACTGTTGCTGCTGTTATTACACCATGCAATTAGGGGCCATCTTCAGAAGGATTCACAAATATGACCTGCTTCATCCATGGGCTTTCCTATCTTGGTAATCAGAGCCATTTTTTGTGGATTGGTTCTGTTTGTATTCTTCAGCAAGCTGAACTGCATAAAGAGTTGTAAGACCCAATTTGGTCTTCTGACCTTAGATGAGCTAAAAAAGAAGGAGCATGGGAAGTTTTGGGCATTAGTTCAGCAGGTCTGTGAGAACAGGTAATACTTGGTACCTATTTTTAAATCATCCTTTCCTGCCTGCTTGAGTCAGACTTCTCCAAACTCATCACTGTTAGAAATATTAGGCTATTGTTACACCAGAGGCTGTGGTTGGTAATAAAATGAATTTTCTCTTACCACATTCAGACAAAGTAATTTCTTTCAATGCATGACTGTATTTCTGCTGCCACAAAGGGTGAGGCCTAATCCTTGCCTCAGTTAGTTCCTGATGCTTCAGACTGCCACATGCATTTGGTAGATTTCCTCATCTTCCCTTTTTTTGCACAGACCTTGTTGCAAAATGCTGAAGTATGTACAGGAACCCACTGGGGAAGTTTGTTATTGGAGATGAGTCTATGCCTGGTCAGGCTCTGAGTAACATGGACAGATCCCTCAGGATGAGGAATGTTGTATAAATGCCAGGTATTAATGCAGTAATAACATTTCTCAAATTAACAGATCAACAGTTTGTCAAATAACAGTATCAGGTAACAATTGTCAAGTTATAAGACAGCAGTGACAGTAGTTTTAAAATGAAAGTGAATATTATTTAATAAGACTAACTCTTAATTCCTGACCAGCATTGAAAATTGCATTGATTTGAAGGACACATATTTCTAAACATTTTTTTTTTTTTTTAATTAAAGAGAAAACAGTGCTGCCTGAGAACAGCCTGGTTTTAGAAAGATCATGGACCACCCAGACATAGCTTTTACAAGGCCCAATTTACTGAGGAATTCCAGAATATTATCTCCTGGGATTATTGAAGAAGAAATTAGTGTCTCTGCACTGGCTGTTGTTTGTTAACTTATAATTAAAAATAAAAAAANAAAAAACACAAAAAAAAAAAAAAAAAAAAAAAAAAAAAAAAAAAAAAAAAAAAAAAAAAAAAAGGAAGAAAGGAAGGATGATAAATTAGTATTATTATATTTAAACTGATTCTCCATTGCCTTTGCCAAAGTCTTTTATGGAAAGTGTAGTGTGACAAATAAAAATGCAGTCAGTAGAAAAAGCCACACTACCATGAGTACACCCATATGGCACATTGCAGTATAGGCAAATATATAGTTTGTATGGAAAAAAAGAAAGCCCAGACCACAGAAGCTGAATGATATAAGGGTCAAAGTTTATTCTTCTGTAAGGATATGCAGTAAGAACCAGCTATCCAAACAGTGATGTTGCTGCAGATGTTTCTGAGGTAATTGACAGTCATGATGCACAAATGCTGTTTAAAGGGTGTTACAGAGTAAGGATGGACATGGCCTTTTAAACTTGCTGGGCACTGGAGCAGGGAAGCAGACAGTGCAGGAGAAAAGATGAGATTTCTTACTCCTCCCTTGCACTTATAGCAGTGGCTTCTGTGGTGAAATGTTATGAGCTTCCATGCTGCAGTAATGCTGAGAAAGAACCACAGAGGGTATTTTTTTTATTTTTGTTTTGAGATGATCTTCAGGGAGAGTTTTGCTTATTTAAAAATAAAAATTCCCTGCCTTTATGAGTACCCACCCTGCCCAGGCTGTCCTCAGTGGGCTGAGCTTGGCTGAGCCTGCTTTCCAGTAAATCAGAGCCTCCCAATCCAATCAAGTATCCAACACTTTTCCCTGAAGCTGCTTTATTCCTAGAATCATGACATGATAGAATGATTTGGGGTAGAAGAGACCTTAAAAATCACCCCTTTCCACCACCTCCCTCCACCACGGGCAGGGACATTTTCCACTAGAACAGGTTGCTTCAACCCCATCCAACATGGCCTTGATCACTTCCAGGGATGGGGCATCCACAGCTTCTCTAGGCAACCTGTGCCAGGGCCCCACCATCTTTACAGGGAAGAATTTTTAAACTAAATTTCCTCTCTCTCACTTTGAACCCGTTGCTACTTCTCCTATCAATACAGTTCTGAAGAAAAATCCTGATTCCTTTGTTTTTAAATTTCTCTCACATATCAACAACTGATCAGGCTTATTCCAAACACTTACCTTTGAGGTGTAAACATTTCCTGAAAAAATGTCCTGAACCTCTTTTACACCTTTAACTGCAGCTATCAATACCACCTTGGCTATGAAAGATCCACTGTCACAAGAGCTGGGACTGCTCACCCAGTAATACCTGTAGGCACCTGTATCCAACTTCTCATCAAATACCCATCGTGGAGCCTTGTCCAGTAAATTTTGCAAGCCACACACCCTGAAAACCTCAATACCAAAGGAAGGAATCATAATGCAAGCCAAAACACCTTGACCCCCAAACCAAACCAAACCTCACCCCGAATGTCACCATCCAGTTTGAAATATTCATTACAGAGAATATGGGCAGAGCATGCTCCTCGCTGCAATAGCCCCCACAGTGGTTTTATTACTGCTCTGTGCAGAGTTAAAAAAAAAGAAAAAAAAAAAGAAAAAAAAAAAAAAAAAAAAAAA